>PVLA01013414.1:0-37038 GCA_004027455.1 Hydrochoerus hydrochaeris
AAGATGTGCGGTCATGGTGAAGTTGAGGTTAGCAAGCCCAAGGGCCTTGGCAGGATGACGTGGTCGCAGAGGGGAGTGATGGAATGGAGAACAGCACCAGCTCGGAGATCTGTACCAGCTCCTGGTGAGTGCGAGGAACTTGGTCCTCCTGCAGAAGTGAGTGATTGGATGGGTAACATTTTGGAGTTGGGCAGGATAAACCCAGAACCAGATTGCAATGGCTTCAGTCAGCCCCTCCTAGCACAGAGCAGATTGGCGAGAATTGCTTGGACTGAGTCCCACCTGTGTGCATGATCCAATAGCCAAGGACAAGGTCCCCCTGAAGCTATCCCTAACTAGCCCCAACTGTGTGGCACACACTAATGTGGTGAAGACTCCCAGGGGTTGACCAGCTCAGAAGGGAGGGGCCAGCCTGCCCTGCCCCTGCTTGTACTTCAGTGGTCACGAGCAGACTGGGGAGGGCAGCAATCCCTAGTCAGCATGCTTCAGAATTGTCTAAATAGGGAAGACAGAGGTCCTTGTTAATCTTGTACCATGATTTGAAACCCATATTGCTTTCATCACTCTGTTTAGTTTGGTTATATTCTGTTCCAGTTTGTCTACTGGTACTAGATTTGAGGGCATAGAAAGCTATTCCAAAGATAGCAGGATATTTTATGGTAACCATTTTTAATTTCCTATTAACTTAATCTTCAACTCTGTATTGCCTTCACTGTCTTGTTTTGACTAATTTTACTTGAATTTGTTTTGATTGCTGTCTTGTCTTGACTTATTTTATTCAAATCTGTTATGTTTGATAGTATCAAGTCTGAGAGTATAGGCAACTACTCTGAAGACAATAAGAGTCACTATGATACCTATTCTGGCTTGACTATTACCCTCTTTTGAAATTCTGTAATGTCTTCAATGTTTTGTTTTTATTGATTTTGTTCTGTACTGCTATGTTCAATTCTATTGTACTTGACGATATGGGCAATTATATTGAAGACAACAGGAAACATGCTAACCATTGTAGATCACCTTGTATTGTGGTTTTAAATCATGTACTATGTTCATCCTTTTGTTCTGAATGACCCCATTTTGTTTCTTTTCTCATTTGGTTTTATTCTTTTCAAAATAAAAAAATAAGCATATTCTACTATGTGTGTGTATATATGTGTGTATATATATATATATATATATATATATATATATATATAAAATTTTTTACCCATTCATTAATGGACACCTGAGTTGTTTTCATTTTTTGGATATTAAGAATAATGTTGCAGTGAATATGTGTGTATAAGTATGTGTTGAAATTTCTATTTTGAATTATGTTAGGTATATAAATAGGAACTACAATCTTATATGGTAACACATGAGGGTTTTTTGGAGGGATGGTGGGGGGTTATTGTTCCTTTTTGTTTGTTTGTTTGGCTGGTTGGTTGGTTGTGGAATCACTAATCTATTTTGCATATCACCTGCACCGTTGTACATCCCCAGGATCAATGTATCGGGATTACAATTTTTCCACATCTTTGCCAGAAACTTTTTAAACTAGTACTATATTCACATTGGTGGTGTGAAGTGGTATCTTACTAGTTTTGTTTTTCATTTTCCTATCTTTGTATACTCTTATTGTTCAGTAATACATCTTCTTTAGAGAAATTTCACTTTAAGTCTCTGTCAAGTTTTTCAGTGACTTAATTGTCTTTGTGTTGTTCAGTTGCAGGAATTCCATATGAATTCTGGATTTTAAACCTTTATCAGATGGCATACAACCTATAAATATTTTCTTTTTTTATTTTAAAGAGAATAAAACAAAAGAAGACAGATCAAAGCAGATCAGAACAGAACAATGTAAGCAACACAGCACTTCACACAAGACAATTGGATATTAACAGTAGCTATCATAATGTCTCTTTCTTTGAAATAGTTGAGCTTAGCTTTACTCACAATAATGTCAAACATAACAAAGTAGAATAAAACCACTCAAGAGAATGAAAGTATTGCAAGGCATTCTGAACCAAATAACCAAAGATGAACAATGGCTGCTATATTATCTCATTTTCCATAAAAATTTGTTTATACTATCATACATATTAAAATCCAATAAGACATAATATGATAGAACCAATGGTAATAGAAAAACAAGAGCATGGTAGGACTTCAGAGCAAGATGATATTAAATCAACAATGGCTGCCATATTGTCTTGTCTACAAAGTAACTATTCATATGATCATATATATTAAGATCAAACAAAACAGAATAAAACCATTCCAAACAAGGTATGAAAACATAAGACATCAAAGCAGTATAATGGTGAACCATGATTTCCATAAAATCTTCTGTACTCTTACCATTTCTTACACTAGGGAGACTATATGGTATTTATACATGTGAGTTTGATTTATTTTGCTTATGAGTATGGTCTCAAGTTGCATCCATTTATTTATAAATATCTCAATCTGATCATTCTTTATAGCTGAGTAGTACTCCATCGTATAAAAGTACCACAATTTTTTTATCCATTTCTCAGTTGATGGGCACTTAGGTTGCTTCCAAGATCTGGCTATTACAAATTGTGCCACTATAAACATGGATGTGCATATATCACTGTGGTAAGATGTTTTCAGATCTTCTGGGAATATGCCTAAGAGTGGGATAGCTGGGTCACATGGGACCTTCAGCTTTTGCCCTCCACAGTGGTTGCACCAGTCTACACTCCCACCAACAGTGCAGAAGAGTTCCTTTTTCCCCACAGCCTCTCCAGCATTTGTCGTTGGTAGTTTTGTTGATCCTGGCCATTCTTTTTGGAGTGAGATGGTATCTCAGTGTGGTTTTAATTTGCATTTCTCTAATGACCAATGATAATGAATATTTTTTCATGTATTTATTTGCCATTCGTATTTCTTCATCTAAGAACTGTGTGTTCATCTCGAATGCCCATTTTTGGATTGGGTCTTTGAATTTTGGGGGTCTGATTTTTTTTTTAATTCTTTATAAGTTCTAGACAGAAGTCTTTTGTCTGAGGGACATTTCACTTAGATTTTTTTCCCAGTTTGTAAGTTTTTTTTTCACTCTGCTGGAGATTTCTTTGTACAGAAACTCTTTAATAAGACGTGATCCCAGTTATTGATTCTGGGAAGTATTTCCCATGCAGTTTGGTTTCTTTCATTCTGTAAGTTGTCTTTTAAATTACTAAAAATTCCTAAATAAATGAAAAGATATCACATATATCCCATTCAAGGTTTTCTATGTAGTGTGATTAATTTTAATTATTTTCTCAGCTATATATGTGTATATATAATATATATATATTCACTGTATCCAAAGCTATCTACAGATTATATAATTCTAATCAAAATTCCAAGTGTCTCATTGCAGAAATGGAAAAATCAATCCTCATAAACCCATAGAATGCAAAAAAGTTTTAACCAATTGTCCTTCAGACAAAGAACTTATATCTAGAACATATAAAGAATTGAAAAGACATTTGGCCCCCCAAATTCAAAGACCGAATACAAAAATGGGCATCTGAGAGGAATACACATTTACCAGATGAGGAAATAGAAATGGCAAGTAAATACATGAAAAAATGTTCAACATCACTGGTCACTTGAGAAATGCAAACTAAAACAACACAGATTCCATCTCACTCCAGAAAGAATGGCTGCCATCAAGAAATCAAATGATAACAAATGCTGGTGGGGTTGTGGGGAAAAGGAGCCCTTCTCCTCTGTTGATGGGAATGTAGACTGGTATAATCACTTTGGAAAGCAATGTGGAGATTCCTTTAAAAACTAGGATTGAAGGTTCTATTCATCCCAGGTATTTCCCTTCTGGGTATATTCCCAGAAGAATTGAAAATATCATGCCACAATAATATATGTGTACTCATTTTTATAATAGTACAATGAGTAATAACTAAATCTTGCCCATCAACCTGAATTCCCCATCAACCACAGAATGGCTAAAAAAGATGTGATATTTTCATACAATGGAGTATTGCTCAGCTATAAATAAGGATAAGCTCGAAGTTTTTATACATAAATGGATACAACTTGAGGCCATACTCATACGTGAAATAAATCAGACTTTATGTGTAAATATCATAGTGTATCCCTAGTGTAAAACTGTAGTGAAAGAGAAAAAAATTATAGTGAAAGAGTAAATCAGATCTGAAATATACAACAGATATTGTGAAAGTAAAAGAGAAAGAAACTGCTCAAAGGAAAGAACAACTGGGATAGGGAAAAAGAGAAAAAAAAAGAAGGGAAAAGATTATAGGTCTGGATACCTATTCATATATATATATCTATATATACATATATATATACACAAGACAGATACATATACTATTAATCTATGTTAGTTCATTAAAAAGAAATTTTTGCTTTCATTGTTTATGTTTTTTTCATGACTATATCTTGTAATCTGTAGAACTATTTTGAAAATAATATGCAATATATTAACCAGTGTTAATCCCCTATTATTTTGTTTTGAAATTCTGTATCATTTTTGTTCTTTTTTAAAATGAGTTCTGTTCTGGGAGAATGTTTGTAAATTGAATTCGTTTATAATCCAACATACTGAGTCTTATGCAGTGCCCAGAAAGTGAACAATTCAAATGTTTTTAAGTCAGGGACTGGCTGTATACATATGTCCACCAATAGATGAATAGATGATGAAAATGTGGTATTTACAGATGTAAATGTGGAGTACTATTCTGCCATAAATAAAGATAAGCTTGAGTCATTTATAAAAAATTATATACAACTTGAGACCATAATATTAAGTGAAATGGATCAGTCACACAAGCTTAAATATTCCTTGGTCTCTCTTAGATGAGAAAACCAAAATGTAAAAAGCAAAATAAAAAATAATAAGAAGTATGGAGATAAAACTTTTTCAGATGGAAAGGTGATCAAGAAATAGAGGGAGGACAGAGTAGAGGAAAAGTTCATGAAAAATAATCTAGATGTGTTACGTATGTGATGCAACAAGCCATCAAAACACATGTAAGCATTAGACAATGCAAATGCTAACTAATAAAAGTTAAAAATGGAAAAAAGTGGAAAGTTCTGCATTTCCTTTTTCACCATCTGTCAATGCCAGTTTGTACACAGTGCTGCAACAGAAGGCATCTGAATACTTTTTCTTTCTTTCTTTTTGATCTAGTAAGTGATCAGTGATGTTTGTTTTTAATTTATATTTTTTAGTATCAATGAACTTGAGAGGTATTTTATACCTTTGGTTGCAAATTATCATTTCACATCATCTTTATTTTTCTATAATATTTTTCAGCTTTTGTCTCTCAATTTGTAAGAGTTGTTTGTACATAATGGATGTCAATCCTTTGATGCATATGTCATGAATAATTTATCCTAAATTTTCAGCTGTCTTGGAATTTTATGTTTTTTTAAACCACAAAATGTTTTATTTTATCAAATTTACCAATCTTTTTTATTGACCCTGAATTTCATGACAAATCTTGGTAGCCTTTCCCTATACCAGAGTTAAGTCAGGATTTATCTCTGCTTTCTCATAGTACTCACAATCTTTTCTTTTATGTGAGATATATATCTAATTATGACTTTCTGAAAATTGCTACCCACTAAGTGATTTTCTTTTTTAGAAATGAATCAGACAGTACATTTTATGCTCAATACCTTAAAGATGTCAGTCATTTCTGCTGCCATTATTTGTAGTAAAAAGTCATTCATAATTTGTATTTGTATTCCCATGTTTTCAATGTGATTTTTTCTTCCCTAACTTTTAATATTATATGTTGTTCCTTCCTCTCCTCTTTTTCCTACTCTCTTCTGTGTCCTTTTCCTCCTACTTCTCCTTCTTTCTTCATGGTGTGATTGTGATACGTCTATGTGGTTTTATTTCTGCCTTTTTTTAATTCTTGGGATCCACTGAGATTGATTGGTTTGATACATACAATAGAAACTTTGTCCATTATTCCTTTGAATATTTTTTGCATCCTCTGAGGGACTCCAATGGCATGCACATTTAGATTTTTATCTTATCCTCAAAATTGTGCATTTGGTTCTACTGTGGCTTGTTTCAATGTTTCCCCAAAACCTCATACAGTCATAGAGGTGGCTGAGTCTAGCATTTGTGATTGGCTCCTTATCTAGCTCCGGGATTGTCGGTGTGAGTTCTGCGCCCACTCGGGGGTGGCTAGTCAGCATACAATATTAGGGAGGGCAGGTGGAATGTTTTTCCCTTTTTCCCTTTTTGTTCATGTCACTTGCAGCTGCCATGAACAGCTGCCCCTTAGACACACCACTGTGTCTTGGAGCCAGCCAAGTGTGGACTGAAACCTCCTAAAACCATAAGCTAAATAAATTTTTCCTTCCCTAATTTTGGGCATCAGGTATTTTGTCTCAGCAATGAGAGAAAAGTAACCAAGGTTCACTTCCGTTTTTGGTTTTATTTTCTATTTATGTTTCATTTGGGGCATTTTGTTTTGAACTGCTTAAAGTTCACTGAGGTTTTTTTCATCATTGCATGTAGATATTTGCTCTTAGACCCATTTGATTACCTTTTCATTTATTTTCATTTCTAGTATTTTAATTTGATTTTTTTCAGTTTCCATGACTGCTGGAATTTTTCTTTAGTTAGCATGTTGCCTGCAGTTTTCATATGACATTTTAGTATTTTCTAAAAATAATCATAGTTATTTTAAGTTTTATCTAATAATACAAACTTCTGCATCAGCTCTAGATTAGCTTCTACTAACCATTTTCTCTCGTATCCATGTTTTCACATGTATTATAAGTATTTACTTTATGTCAGGTATTGTACATTTAACAAAACAGTAGAGGCTAAGTAAATAGGATTCTTCCTCAACAAAACAGTATCCCCTTTTGTGTCAGGCTTCTAGAATAGTTGCTTAGTTGAGATGGTTCTCCATTGGCTCCAAGCATTTCTGTGGTTAAATTGGCTCTTTCTTTTGTGTAAGATTTAAGATGTAACCACTGATGACCATCTAGAGATCCCATGATTCACCAGGTTTGTTATCCATAAAAAATCTCTGTGTCTGCATTATAGCTGTCAGCTAATAAAATAATTGGGGAATTCTAGTTCCTTTTACCACCATGCATTTTTTGTAATATGACAATTACTCTCACTTTTATATCTTTACTATTCTGTACTCAGTCTTTAGAATATAGTTTCTTTGATTTAATAAAGATCTTTAATCCCTAATGGATTTCTATTGGCTTTCTCATTATTCCCCCTAACCTTTTTCTCCCTAAAGATATATATTTTAGCTGTTTAACTCTAGGGCTATGAAACTCACTAATTAAAATTCTGAGTATCTGCCCACTGTGAGAGTTCTTCTACTTTCACTGATGTTTCTCTTCCACTGTCAGTTATTCCTATTTGTCACTGTGCTGTAGAAACACCATGACCACTTCTGCACAATATCATGCTTCTGTAGGGATAGATACGAATTTGAGTCCCTGTTATTTTAAGAATATCTATAGAGCTGTATATTTGCCTCATTTGGACCATTAGTTATCCTATGCCTGTGTTAGAGACGCTTAACTGCTTTGCTGTGTACATTTCCCCAGTGAGCATGGGAGACCCCACAGATCAGGGACTGACCTCCTTCCATTCTGTTTTGTGCAGGTCCAAGACAGTCAGAGTGCCTGTGCAAGGCTGTGAAGTTTGTGCACTATAGAGCTGTGTCTGAGCAAGATGATGTGTCAAGGTTAAAAACGACTAATGCCACTTCCACGCTTTGTGTCTTTGTCTGTGATTTGAAGAAAGGTCTGAGTTTATTTCTTTTATCTGCCAGTAAATTGCTTTATCTTATAATTCATTTCCTTGGATGTGGTACCTTTAAAAAATACAGAAACAATACATTAACCCTGGATGCAGTGCATTGCACATAGTGTAGGTTCTCTGTTTTCTATGTCCCTCTTTAATTTACACACATGCACACACACACACACACACACACACACGAGCACAGATTTTTTCAAATTTGAATTGCATCCTATGAAAAGCCTTGCATTTAAGATCTGCTTTTCCTGATGGTTCTTAGAAATCAGCAATGCTGTCAACAGTCCTTTGAATTTGATTTTCTAAAGCGTCCTTTCTAAGAACATGAGTGTGTCTATTGAAATACCCGCGCCTACAGCACCTCCCCTGCCCTCCAGACATTCTAGGAAGTACTGGAGACATAATGCATGCACTTTCACAGAAAAAATCCTCATCATTAATCCTGTAAATATTCCTGAGTTTATCAAGATGAACTACAGTATAGCAAAGAAGACTCCCTCATTCTTACCATTTCTCCCAGGTTTTATAAAGTAGTAAACCTACATCAAAGAACATAAAAAGACATTTCCTTTCTTGTGGTACTTACCGAAGTTGTTCCTCAATAAATGCTATGACTGTGGCTAATCTCACTGGCTACAAAAATCTTTGTAAACAATGTCTCATACGCTGAATCCACATAAGATGTTGACCCCATACTGGGTTGCAAGAAAACAAAGGCACATTTATTAATTAACTTCTATGTTTCATTGCCACATGTAAAAGTATAGGACACAGGTATTACCTACAAGAGCATTCCAGTTTAGTTGGAATGGTGGTGGAGGGATCAGTGTGTATCTCCTTTGCCTCAAGAGTATGTAGTAATGAGATTCATAACTCATTATTCTCATTCCTGGAGAGGTAGCAGATGTAACTCAGCTCCATTAAGAAAGAAGACCCTCCATCTCTGAAGGTATGATTATTTTGAGGTACTAATTTCTATGAAAGTCTAACTCCTGAGCTTTGGTTCCATTCCCTTCTGACTCCTTGGGTTCTCCTTCTTCCTATAAGCTCTCCCAGTTTCCCTATTATATATTTCGTGTCTCTTTATTCTGCCTGTACATTGCTTTCAAATGCTCAGCATGCATCACAGGAGCACTGTCACAGCCTCCTGTGTCATTTCCCTGCATTTAGACATGATTTCCTATGTAGCTAGTACTGTATCACTAGAAGCTAAATCTTCCCACATCCCCTTCTCACAACCTTTAAGGTTTGTATATTTTGAAATCTTAGGTGTTGTATAGCATACAGAGTTCTTTATGATTTGACTTCACTTGTCTCTCTAGACCCATTTTCTATCTTCTCCTTTCAATCTCCCTTCTTTTCTTAAACTTTGTGTGCTACATTTAGCTAACTTTCATTACAAGTACCTGCCAATCTCATCTCCCAGGATTTGTCCAAAACATCTTTCTTCATTACACATAACTCTTACTTACATCATAATATGCAGTGAAAGCACTATTTTCCCTGTCTCCCTTGATAACCAATTCTATCTTCATCTCATGCTATAATAATTAGTTTTCCTTCCTCTGTGGTCCACAGTATCTAACATACACTGCAAGAATAAGATCTACAGTACACAACTGAGCGTACTGTAGATCTGAAGATAGATCCTGTGTCTTTTCACATTCCTGTCTCAGGACTTTTTATAGCTTACCAAGGGACACTCAATAGATACTTACATAACCTAAATATTTCCTACACTTTATCTAAATCTTATTTTTTTCTTTAAAAAGATTACTCTGTTATTTGAACAATATGCAATACAGAAATTAAAAGTGAAAGCTTTGCCTTGTCAAATAAATAATAAAAATTACCACCTGTTCTACAGTCCTATAGAATAGTCAGCAATCACTCTGAACCCATTGTTTAGGCAAGCAGCTGTGTATAGATCATCAATATCAGTCAGTTACTACCACTAAGGAAATGATTCCATGAAGGCTGAGAAGGGTAGCAATGTGTCAGCAGCTTCAGGCCCATCACACACACACACACACACACACACACACACACGCACACACACACGCATGCACATTCAGTTGACATTATCACAACTTATTCTGTTCCATGTTCTTCCGTCCATCAACACAAATTATCAATGCCAGCATTATACAGGTGTTTTGTTAAGTGATGGTGATAGAATCATGGACAATGAGCAGATAGACTCTGTCATAGTGAATTTTTGGTATTCTTAGAATGTCATCCAGCAATCACCATTTCCCCCAACTCTTAGGAAATTCGAAACCATCTTCTTCCCTCACACTCTTGTCTGACCCCTAAAGAAACATTAGGTGTCCTTAGGACTGAATACCTATGCTCTCCCAACCAGGATAGGATCTATGGTATATTGAAGTAATCAACTTATTCTTCACCCCACTTGACTCTGGACTGCAAAAGCAGAGAAGTGCCTTTCATTTTTATCTACTAATATTCTAATGGTGTTGTAAAAGTTGACACTAAATACTGCATCTTTTAATAAACAACCAAAGCATATACTGGCATTAAGCAAGACATTTTCTGAACTAAAAGAAATACAGTTCACCATCAATAACCAGGTCTAGGATGTAGTGACCTTTTACTTTAAAGATGATTTGTTTGTTTGTTTTTTGAGACAGAGTCTCACTATGCAGTTGCAGGTTGGCCTTGAACTCACTCATGGTGATCCTCCTGCCTCAGCCTCTTGAGTGCTAGGATTATAGGAATGTACCACCACACCCAGTTTACAGATGATTTTTAAAGTGATGCTTTACCACACAGAAAAAACAATGCCAAATTCTTTGAAATAGTATAATAGTTTTTTTTTTCTTTCCTCCAAGAATAAGGACACCTAAGATTTCATGGCTCCCCTGCTGTTAACTTCCATAGTAGGTGAACTTCAGGCTACTGAAGACTGATATTCCATTATTGTGAGGTTAGTGAGTCAACTGTTGATTTATATCTCGTTTTAATGAGCCTTTTCCATGGTAAGTTAATGACCCTCAGGCAATAGCTAAAAATAATGAATATTTGCTAAACAAAATCCTTTTCCAAAGGAGTCCTAAAGTGAGAAGGTAACAGGAGTAAAACAGTCATCCTAGAAATTTAAACGCTAAGTACTTGGAGAAAATAAATTAAGCTCCATGGCAGAAGCTTGACTTCTCTGCAGCTAGAAAACAGTGTTAGGAAGACTGAATGCCAATTCTCTATATAGAATTATTTGCGAGATTAATAAAATATAAAGAACTGGCTAGTATTGTTGAGAACTGGCCTAAAAATGTTAATTAAATTGTATTGGAAGACTTGCGGACTTTCAGATTAATATCCAGTAGTAGAATTTGAATGTTCCTGGCAGGGATTAGAAGAGCTTTTAGTGTAGGACCTCATTTGAATCTGAGGCCATGTAGGACTTGCCTACATTTTTTGTAAATCTGTTTAGTTAAATGGACCTAGAAAACAGCAAGGAGATTATGTTACAAGATACTTAATCTTAGTAGGCTAAATATATGCTTACCTTTGCCCTTTGAAAATCTCACTAAAATGACTATAAAGAAATATTTTTTAGCAGTTAAAACCCAAAATGTTAAAGCAAATAGAAAACACGGCAGATGAAAAGTCATCTCATTAGGGACACCGTCCAATCCAGCCTATATAAAAGAGCAACCCGAATCGCCATTCTCCAGCTGATTATCCTATTTCTCTCTGTACCGTTTAACATTCTTCATTTTTATGGTTTTGTTATCTGTCTCCCTCTACAATTTAAGCTTCAGGTACAGTCTTTGTCTTTGGTATACTAGTATCATCTGAAATTGTACCTGAGGTCGAAAATGAATGTGATAAATATTTATTGAAAACATCAACATTTGTTTGGAAGAAAGAAAGCGGATAGAATAACAGAAACTAATTTACAAAACCAAAGAAACCAAAGCTTAAGTCCCTTTCGAAAGAGAGTCTGATAACAATGCAAATCAATTTCCACTAAGGAATACCAGAAAAACCTCTAAAACTGAAACAAGGATTTTTTTGAAGTACAGACATGCAGGACTGAGCACAATTTAAAAAATGGCTAAAAACTTGAATAAGGAGAAATTAGACAATTAAGTTCTCTTTGTATTCCAATTATAAAAAGTTACATTAAATGTTAATGAAACAAGCATTGTAATTAAAGGGAGGAGTCTGACAGACTAGATTAAAATAAATAAGTTTAAATATATGCTGGCCAGAAGAGAAACACTTTGATTATAAAGACATATGTTAAAAACAAATAGAACCTCTTTTTTCTTGCTTAAAGTTAACTGAGCTTCTTGAATCTATAAATTTAAATCTTACCAAATGAGCTTTTTTTAGCCATTATTACTTAAATATTTTTCTGTTTTATTATCTCTTGGCCTTCCAAGGCCCTACTTAAAAATATATTTGTCTTTTCTACGTGTTTATAACATTTCCTTGGCTGAAGTGTTACTTATAGTTGTTCTCTTTAGTTTTGTAAAACAACTCATTAGAATATGTTTGTGATCCATACTACATGTAGTGATTGTGGGATACTGGTGCATACACATAGGCATCTTAGCTGGTATTCCTCAGTTCTTCTTCCCAACTCCACAAAATCTCTCTCTCTGTTTCCTGCCTTCTGTCTTATTTTGCTCTTCATTTATACTTGGGCTTCTCATATAAAAGAAATTACACAATATTCAATCTTCTGTGTCTGATTTATTTCACTTAGCAATATGGACTCAGGCTGAAGCTATCTTTCAACAGATGATATGATATAAATTTATCCTTTTATGGCTGCATAGTACTCCATTGCATATATGTGTATATATATAGTCACATTTTCTTTATTGTTATGTACTTACTACATTTTTGTCTGTTCTTCAGATAGAATTATTTTTACTGTTATGTTTACAAGTTAACACTTTCATCTATCATCTCCTTTCTGATGTTAAACCTATCTAGTAAATTTTTATTTTACATATTTTCATTTCAGTTCAAGATTCTCTGTCTGACACTCTTATGGGTTTCCACATAATGCTGAGCATTTCTTTCTTTACCTCACTGAGGATAGTTACAATAGTTGTATCCAAGTTCCTATTTTCTATTTCCAAGATTTCCCTTGCCTTGGGTATCTTTGGCAGCTTTATTTTCTATGAGAAATCAGTCAACTTTCCTAGTCCATCAAATGGGAGGTAATTTTGACTTGTTTCCTGGTCATTGTAAATGCTATGCTGTAAAGACTCTGAATTCTATTACATTCTTCTCAAAATCGTTGCTACTTTGTTTTGGGTAATAATCAAAGTGAAGTGAAAAGCTCTGTCACTTGAGGTGGCAGATTAAATCTCAGCTAGGTTTTTATATCATCGGTTATGTGCTTTGAGTTTGCTCTGTGCCTTAGTGATGCAGGTGGCAGTCTTAAACCTAAAAATACTTTACACAAATAATTCAAGGCTCCATGTCACCCACATTCTCTTTTCCCAGACCCTTCTGTACTTTTTCAGCAGTAATGAGTATCCTGAACTCTGCCTTTTTGTTCTTCAGGTCAGGAAAATTCCAACTTTTCTAACAAATTTTTGTCACTCCTGCCATGCTGGGGATAGCCTTCCCTCTAGCAAAAGCTGTCAAAATAAAAAATCTCATCTGTGACACTTTCTTTTGTCCTAGTCTAAAATTGGCTTGTTTTGTTCACTTTCCAGAGCCTTCTTGTAGTTGCTTTTGTCTTTTACCCAGAGTTCATAGTTGCAAACTAAAGGCAAGTCTAATAAGTTACTCAGCCATGCTGGGGGAAAAAGTAAGCAAGCAAACAAACAAAAACACCCTCTTCTTCCATCAATTGTTAATAGCAAATTGTGCTACAGGCTTAAGAATAAGACATAATGATGCAATGTGAGGGCATAATAGGTCATAATAAAAGCAAGGTTTAGTTTGTACTGAGTGTCTAGGAAAGGTGACAAGAGGATTAGAAAGTATAGCAATAAGGAATCTCTAAGTGGTTGACCCTTAAAATTCTAGGAAGTGTCTGGAATATTTCTAAAGAGAAAAGACGACTTGATCTTTCAAGGACTGTGGAATCAAGACAAACTCCAGACTTTTAGCAGAGCAACTGGTGATGGAAGCCCTAGTAACAATGGTAGCCCTAGTCTGTTTCTTAAGACTAAGATTCAAATGCAGAGAAACAAGGCAGAGGCCTATCCAGCCAAAGAAATTGGAGCAGATTAGGGCAGGTGTTCACTGATGCCAAATTCCAGAAAGGTGATGAGTGCTTCTGTCTGGGGTGAGAATTGGAACACAGAACCTTGGATAGGAAAAAACTTTAGAAAGACATCAAGGAACCTCAGTTTTAGGATCAGAGATGCTCAAGGCAGAGCCTGGCTCCTTCTATTGCTACAGAACTGCTTCACATAAACATTAAGTTCCCAATGGTTCTGTGGCTTCCTGTCCTTAAAGAAGAAATCCTCATGTATACTTTTGCTATTCTTTAGAGCAATGCTTACTGACCATAATATGAAATTGCCGGGGGATCACTTCAAAGCAGAGTTCTAACTGAGTACCTCTGGAGTGGGAGCTGAGATTCTGCATGAGTAGCACTGATGACAATGTTGGTGCAGCTGGCCCACACCAAACTCGAGGTGGAAAGGTTTTGCACGACCTCAGTAATAGAAATAAACCTCTTTACTGAATGTGTCTGTCTCCGAACCCACACAGCATACACATCTTCTAAGATTCCAGAGACCCACCCACTGTGTGGCAGAACTTAGCCTGTGTCTTTCCTTGCTTGCCGTACCCTCAGTGAGCTCTCCTCCCTTCCCACCATCCTTAGAGTCTTCTCCTGTGTTTCACTATTCCAGACCCATTTCCCAGACTGTATTTCTTTCAGCATATGGATTACATTGTTTTAGCTAAGTCAAGGCCTTCCCTACACAAAATGTGGACAATAAATGTTTGAGTTATAAAGAAATACAGTAGGCCAAGAGAGGGGAGTTAGGCCCACACAGCAAGGCGAGTTCCGGCTTCCTGGCAGTGGCCGGGAAGAGTTTGGGACATCACTCCAGCACTTGGGTGCCCTCCCAGACCCCTAGGACACTAGACTAGCCTGGTGAGGTTTCATGGGCTTGGGTGGACCACACCCAGTGACCTTTATTCAACCAGGGGACCAGGCCTGCACCTCTGAGAGAGGGGAGTTAGGCCGGCACAGAGAGAGGATCCAGGCCGTGCCTCGAGGAGAGCTCCAGCTTTCTGGCACTGGTCCAGGGAGAGTTTGGCTGCTTGAGTCCCAGGGGCCGAGGGCGCAGGAGGTGATTTCCAAAACACCCAGGGAAAATTTTGGAACATCACACGAAACACAG
Source organism: Hydrochoerus hydrochaeris (assembly GCA_004027455.1). NCBI lineage: Eukaryota > Metazoa > Chordata > Mammalia > Rodentia > Hydrochaeridae > Hydrochoerus > Hydrochoerus hydrochaeris. Next base: position 15,139 of record PVLA01013414.1, read on the forward strand.
AAATATAGGAAAATGACAAAATGAAAGACCAAAATGCAATCTCAAACCTCCAGCCAATGCCAAGAAAGCCTGGGAGCCATGTACATAGAAGAAAATACAAGTCACACACTTGAAATACCTGAAATGATGTCAACTGAAATAAAGAAACAAGTACAGGAAGCTATGAAGGAACTCAAATCAGAAATAATCTCCCAGGTAAAAGAAGAAATGATAAAAGTAGTGAAAGAAATACTGAATGCATCTAAAGAAGACACAGCTAAAAAATTAGAGGAACAAAGCAAAAAGATAGAATCCCTGAATGAACAGTATAAGAAACAAACAGAATGCATGAAGCAGATTCAAAGAGATATACAGGAAATCAAAAATTCTATTGTAAGATGCCAAAACTGCCTCAATGAATGTGAAGATAGAATTTCAGACCTCGAAAATAAGATTGCAGCTAGTGAACAGCAAAGGAAAGATCTTTTAAAAATAACAAGGAATCAGGGAATAATGATTTAACAGTTGCAAGATGATGCAAAGAAAAACAACATAAGATTAAAAGGGATAAATGAAAAAGAAGGGGACAACACAAATGATATCAGAGGCTATTCACAGAAGCAATAGCTGAAAATTTCCCAAACATGAGAATGGAAACTGACATACAGATTAGTGATGCATATAGAACTCCAAACAGCCATAACCAAAATAAAATACTTAGGAATTAATCCAACAAAAGAAGTAAAAGAGCTATACAGGGAAAATTATAATACCCTGAAAAAAGAAATTGAAGAAGACCTCAGAAAATCAAAAGATATCCCTTGTTTGTGGATAGGAAAAAAAATATTGTAAAAATGGCCATTCTCCCAAAATTGCTATACAGATTCAATGCAATCCCAATGAAAATACCACTAAAATACCTCATAGATCTAGAGAAATCACTCCAAAAATTCATCTGGAACCAGAAGAAACCTAGAATAGCAAAGGCAATTCTAAGCAGCAAAGCCAAAGCAGGAGGCATCACAATCCCTGACTTGAAGTTATACTACAAAGCTAGTAAAATAAAATCAACATGGTACTGGAATAAAAACAGATCTGAGGATCAATGGAATAGACTAGAAGATACAGCCACAACTACAAACACACTCAACCACCTTATCTTTGATAAAGGGGCCAAGCATGTTCATTGGAAGAACGACAGTCTCTTTAATAAATGGTGCTGGAAAAACTGGCTATCCATATGCTGAAAACTAAAACTAGACTTGTGCCTGTCACCATGTACTAAACTAAAATCTAAATGGATCAAAGATCTAAATATTAAAACAGAAACACTAAATCTGTTGGAAGACAAAGTAGGTAAAAATCTTGAAGACATAGGGTAGGTAGAGAATTCATGAACAAGAACCAAACTGCATGGGAAATACTTCCCAGAATCAATAACTGGGATCACGTCTTATTAAAGGGTTTCTGCATGTCCAAAGAAATCTACAGCAGAGTGAAAAGAAAACCTACAAACTGGGAAAAAATCTTAGTGAACTGTCTTTCAGACAAAGGATTTCTGTCTAAGACTTATAAAGAATTAAAAAAAACAGACCCCCAAAATTCAAAGACCCAATCCAAAAATGGGCATCCGAGATGAATACACAGTTCTCAGATGAAGAAATATGAATGGCAAATAAATACATGAAATATGTTCATCATCATTGGTCATTAGAGAAATACAAATTAAAACCACACTGAGATTCCATCTCGCTCCAGAAAGAATGGCCAGGATCAACAAAACTACCAACAACAAATGCTGGAGAGGCTGTGGGGAAAAAGAAACTCTTCTGCACTGTTGGTGGGAGTGCAGACGGGTACAACCACTGTGGAGGGCAATCTGGAGATTCCTCAAAAAGCTGGGATTGGAAGTCCCATTTGACCCAGCTATTCCACTCTTAGGCATATTCCCAGAAGAACTGAAAACATATTACCACAGTGATATATGTGCACCCATGTTTATAGCAGCACAATTTGTAATAGCCAGATCTTAGAAACAACCTAAGTGCCCATCAACTGAGGAATGGATAAAAAAAAATTTTTTATACAATGGAGTACTACTCAGCTATAAAGAATGATCAGATTGAGATATTTATAAATAAATGGATGCAACTTGAGACCATACTCATAAGTGAAATAAATCAAACTCACATGTATAAATGCCTCATAATCTCCCTAGAATAAGAAATGGTAGGAGTACATAAGATTCTATGGTAATCACAGTTCCCCATTATATTGCTTTGAAGTCTTATAATGTTTTCATTCATTGGTTGGAATGATTTTATTGTTTTGTTTGATCTTTTTATATGTGATGGCATGAAGAACTACTTTGAAGAAAACAAGACCTTATGGCAGCCATTGCTGATTTAATATCATCTTGCTCTGAAGTCCTAACATGCTTTTGTTTTTCTATTACCATTGGTTCTATCATGTTGTGTCTTATTGGATTTTAATATGTATGATAGCGTAAACAAATTTTTTTATGGAAAATGAGATATTATAGTAGCCATTGTTCATTTTCTGTTATTTGGTTCAGAATGCCTTGCAATACTTTCATTCTCTTAAATGGTTTTATTCTATTTTATTGTGTTTGATATTATTGTGTGTGAAGCTAAGCTCAACTATTTCAAAGAAAGAGACATTATGATAGCTACTATTAATATCCAGTTGTCTTGTTGTGAAGTGCTGTGCTGCTTGCATTGTTCTGTTCTGATCTGCTTTATCCTGTACTCTTTTATTTTATTATCTTTAAAATAAAATTTAAAAAAAAGAAATACAGTAGCCATGATACTTTATTTTCAAATAAAATTGCGCTGAATAGCTTCAATAATCCTGCCACAGCCCACGCACCACACGTTAAGGAGAACTCCCAGCAGCTTCTTCTCCCCCACAGTACATTTCCACAGCTTCCATAACCCATGGCTTCTATCTCTGAGTGCAAGAATGCTCGTGATATGATACGACATAGGTGTCCTGATATGACAGGACTGAAAGATTCCAGAAAATCCCCAAGGGACAATTAACTCTTGCATTAAAATCAACAAGCCAAATAAATATTTTAATAGAATCATTGACTTTAGTGAATATGAGATGATCTTCACTGGCATAGCAGTATGACTATGTTTCTTTAGAAAGTTAATCTTGGATAAATGTTGGTAAATTAACCAGGACAGGAAGATTTTAGATGATTGGAATGTAGAAAATCTTTTCATCAGCAATATGGATGACTTTCCATTAGATAGTGTTTCACAAAGCCCTTCAGGATGTGTTTACCCCTCGCTATACAATGGCCCTGTGACATAGACAGGGAAGATATCTTAACAAGTTGCATAAAAATTAGAAGCTGAGGTCCAATATAAAAGTGACTTGCTCGGGTTACACCAATAGACAGTGATAGTCAGAATTTACACTCAGGTCTCCTAATTAGTAATTCAGAATATTTCCACTAGTCCATTCTGCTCACTAGCTAAGTCTAGCTGTTAGTAAACAAGAGAAGGTATGGGGCCAGAAGAGAAGATTACTAGAGAAGGACTTTTTAGAAATGGAATAAATTAGACCTGATATTTTAGTTCCTGGACCCAAAATATGTTGATATATAACATATAAACAACCTAACAATCTAAAAGAGCTGGGGAGATTTACATAAACCCATCAGGCAGTGGAAATGCCTATACAATCCAAGACTTCTCTGTGCCTATGTACTGTACAAATAAGATCTAAGACCAAATTCTCAAGATTAGCAGTGAACTATAGAAGATACTAGAGGGACAGATGCTCATACAAGCTTTCCTTGATGACAGCTTTGATCACTATGTCCAACACAAAGTCTCACCCTTATAGCTGGTGGGGGAGGAAGAATACTACTGATAAATTTTTTGTTGTTTTACTGACCAATCAAGAAGCATAAAAAACACTGATGGATTTTTTTCCCTAATTATCATAGCAGAAATGGTGTAGAATTCTGATGCTAACAAAATGCTAAGTATATGATGGAAATGAGGCACACAGTAGGAGATCCTGAAGCCTAAATTACATCCTCCTTGCCTGGCAGTACACATGACCCCAGGCTGCTGAGAGTTGGCTGTGAACAGGATATTCCTATGCCCTTCTGCTGAGACTTGTGCTCAGCACAAAAGTCAGGATTTCCCTTGACAACCCTGGGAAGTTGTGCCTTCCCCAGATGTGGACAGCACACAGTGACACAGGACACAGAGGCAAATAATAATGCCAATGTCAGGCTCTGCTTAAAGGGAACCCCACCAATACAAAAAGCAATGTGGTGATTCAGAGGGGTCATGTTTTGCCCCCAAAATCTCTATTTATTAAGTAGAAGGGAATCTTCAATTTTGTTCACTTATGCTAATAGTCTTTTGTTTTTCTTAAAACAGGAGAAAATGCTGTATTTAATGCATTGGGCACATTATGCACCATTTATTATAGTATAATTATTGCCATGGTTATTGAATATGAACAGTGTGCTACAAGCTATGACAAAGGTCTTAGTATTATAGCACTGATGTTTCCAGCTGAATATGATGGTAAAAAGCAGTAATCCCAGCACTTTGGGAGGCTGAGGCAGAAAGATTAAAAGTTTGAGCCCAGTTTGAGCAATTCAGCAATTTACCCTATCTCAAAAAATTTAAAAAGAGCTAGAGATATAGCATGGTATAAAGGCCCACAGTTTAATCCTGATTCAAGAAAAAAAATGTTTTCACAGTAATTATCTGAGAAGAGTTCTAAATTTATTATTCTCACTTTATAGACAAAGAAACTGAGACTTGGAAAGTACATAGTATGCTCCTAAGCACATACATGCCAAAAGTCAGAACCAGAACTTGAACTCAGTTCAGTGCCATTATAGGGCTCAGGCTTTTAGCCATTACTTAGTCTTGTCTCTCTGTACCAAGCCAGCTTTATGCTTGGGAACAAAAGTTGCCTGAATCAGGTATTTGGGGAAAGTTCTCCACAGTCTACTTAACATACTCACTTGCATAAACCATGAAACGATACGTTGGTTGAATTAACTGCAGTGTCTGAAGCCCCTTGGCCTAGAGGCATGCAGATGAAAGTCGGATCCCACTGTGGTATTTCTCAGGAAACTACAGCAGGACTTAATGGCTGGGTGTCTCACTCTAGGTCCAAGGAGGCAGATAGCCAGTGCTGGGCAAGGCTCATATGTAAAACTAGAATTGTAGGTAGGGTACCCTGAAAAACAGCCTTAAGGCTGAACTTAAGTAGGATTAATTGGGGGAATGGTGATTCCAGGGAGTACAAGGAGGAGAGGAGAAATTGACTTCAGGAGACTAAAAATCACTTCATTCTGAAGACAAGGCAGTTGGGGGATCTATCCTCCAACTCCTGCCTAAGGCTGGTGACTTTCCTCACGGGAGTGGCTACTGCCTGGGACTTCTGCCTGCTATGGACATCTGAAAAGCTCGGTGTGTTGCTGCAGCCTGCAAAAGTACATGGGCAGAGAATGTTGGTGTTTTCTGCAAGAAGCCATCCAAATATGAGTGACAAGCAAATGTCAAGAAGGTATGCTGTAGGGAGGTGTCTGCTAAAGATTAAAAAGATTACTAAAACCGTCTCACAGTTCCAAAGGTTCAAAGGCAGAGCGGAAGCGGTATTACGCAACCAACATGCAGCACGCTGTAAACACAAGAAAGGCTTACCAGAGATCAAAGCAAGAAATGGGCGTTGGCTTGAAGCAGTTTTGAATAGGCTTGCTAGCAGCTGCGGGGAAATACACATTCAGTTTGTATTGGTGTACCGGATCTATTTAATGAAGACACAGGTGGTAGACTATTAGACTAGCAGGTGGTGATTCATATTTAGCAACACACCATTCCTAAGACTGTCTGTATAAAATGGCAACAAAATCTATCTACCTCCAAAGTGAGAGGATAAACATCCTTAATCTTTTAGGAGGAAACTGTCTCATTTCTTCACAAAAGTGTTCCTAAAAGCAGAAATTTAAAAATCTCAGAATCACACATGTGCAAGTGTGTGTTCCATGGGTGACATTTTAATTCTGGTAGGAAAATGTCTGGGATCCTAAAGCCAACTAGGGAACATTGCCCATGACATGGGAACAATTTGCTGCATTGTAATTCACTTATCTCACTCCTAAAGCAGGGTAGGTGAAGTCAACTACTTTGGAGGATTCCCTTCATGAGTGAGACACTCTTGTAAAGCTCTAGTGAGTGGTCAGGAACATTTGGCTTTAAGCATGGAGGAACATTAGCCCAGCCCACATTTACTAATAGAAGAAGATAATCAATATGGGACTATTATGTTCAGTGAGCTACTGGGGCTTGTTCAGGATATTTATTCAAGGAAAAAAATGAGTGAAACATGACTGGTGACCTTTTAGAGTTTTAATCAGAGTTCTCAGTTTAAGGCAATGTGATTCCCTCCATATCAGTTGTGGACAGTAAAACTCAGCCTGCCTTTTCTGCAGTGGGTAATTTCAGAACCACAAGGTAGGAAGAACTAAAGACCAGTCCCCAAATGTATCATGATTTGGAAGATAAATTGCATCAAACTGTATCAATCAGGCCTGACTGATCTGTTTACCCCTAGACATCTTAAATGTCATGAAAGTCTTGAGAATGAAGAAAGCCAGGATCAAAACATACCTCTACAAGTTCCTAGCCCTCTAACTTCATGCAAATTATTTAATCTTATCAAGCTTAAGTTTCCTCATCTATACAAGAAACAAAACAAAAGGAAGTTAATCACACTTATTTTCTATGACCTCATGGGGAGAAAAGAAAAGATTCATGAATAACAAGTACACAATAAGTAGCAGCTGCTCTTATTAAGGGAAGCACAATCTGTGCTTCAGTTGCAGTCAGATGTACTCTGGGAATTCTTATACAAAGAATCAAAGTGATTGTAAGTAGAGGTTATTATTCTCATTTTAAAGTTAAGCAAATAGAGTCTCAGCAAGTCTAAGTACATTGTTTTCCTTCTATGACTGTTGATTGATGGAGCAGGATTTTATGCAGCCTTGACTAATTCCAAAGTCCAGGCTCTTTGCACCACAAAATTCTTCTCTTCCTGTGTCTTGCAGAGGTGCTTATACAAACGCCCAGTCCACGGGCAGTTAACTGGTTTTACATATTACCAGAGGATGCTGTCTCTGGGGTCACCATAGGCATGTGCCGCTGTCCTCCTTGCATGCTTCCCAGGGTGGCAAGGGGAGTTTTCACACTGTAAGAGGAAGTGAATATAGACTCGAATCTTGGCTTTTCACATTTGTAAGAGGAAGTGAATATAGACTTTGGCTTATGGTGGGACACAAGGCTTTTCTTTTTTCAGTCAGAAAACTCATTCAAAAATGCAAGTCTCTTTTTCATTTCTTGGGATATATTGCTTTTTATCTTTATCTATGGCCCAGTAATCCACTGAGATCTTTATTCCAAAGAGTACTAAAATGCAATGTTTGTAAAAATTGAAGTTAACACATTACCAGAAATTGTCAAGTCTGGTTTTGTAACAATTAATAAAGCTGCAATGGGCACTCCTATGAAAAAGATAGAAAACCCATTCTTTCAAGAAGGGGCCCAATCTGCACTGTTGTAGGTTCTTCCTTTTAGTTGCTACTTATTAACCAAGACTTAGACAGTTGTAACTATTTAACAATTTTCTAAGGCACTGAGAACTTTTCATTTCTTTTTCATCTTCTCAATTTTCCTACAAGATAAATACCCTTACCATCATTATTTTTCAGGTGGAAAAATTTAGGCACAGAACAGTTCAGCAAGTCACCCAAGTCACTACAGCTAGTGAGGGCAAACTGAGGTCCGGAAGTAAGTGATGTGCCCTCAGTGTCCGTTCTTTTAGCTACTGGATCTCTCCTATTCTGTTGCTGAAGATTACTGTTGCTTTCATTTGGTGTGGATTGTTTGGGTAATATCACATGTTAACATTTAGCAGACCTCCAAGTTTCTACTTACTAATCTTTAACAATAGATATGACAACATCTGTTGGGTATTGCTTTGTGCTAGTCAGAGTTCTAAGCATGTATGAACTCATTACACTTTAATCTTGGTATCTGTTCTGCAAGTCAGCAGGTGAGAGCAGAGAGGTTAAGAATTTGCCCCAAATTACTTTCACACAATAGGTCATGGGAGAAGGGTTTAAATTCAAGTGGTCCAGATCTAGACCTTTTACTTAAACCAAACCCTGTTGTAACTTAAAATTGGGCCATCTGCACCTGGTGAGTTCTTTCTCCACCAGAAAAGACAAGTGGGGTAAACAAACTGGGAAAATTGTTTGATCTTAGGCTGCTTTTGGAAGAGTGGCAAGAGAGATGGAGTACCATCAGCATCCATGGTGGCAGTCAACCACCGAAAAATAATTTGCATTTGGACCAGTCATAACCTTGATGCTGGGAAGGAAGTAAGATAGAAGAACAGAGATAATGCAGGAATGTGCTGGATTTACCTCAACAGATTAACACAGTGAGCCTCAGTCCCAGGCTCTGGGGCTCCATGAACTCTGCTATTCCCCAAGTAGCTACTGGCAAGCAGTTTACCTTCTCTGAGTGTGGTTTGTTCATCAGCAAAACATGGATGAGGACAATGCTCATTCTTGAAGTTGTGTGAATACTGAAAAGATGATGTATTCGTCACAGCATCATTTAGAATGCAAATATTATAAAATAAACAATAATGAGACATTTACAATAATTTGATTCACATCATTTTTTAATGAGCAAGCTTAAATCTTCATTTCAAACATGACAGCTGTGGCCCCACCTCTTTAGGCCTTATTTGATTTTTTTTTTCCTTTTGTAGCTGGTTCCTTAAGAAAGAATAATGTTATAATACTTAGGATGCAGCATGTCATCTTCTTTAGTCCTGAAGGAGTAACTGATTATCTTACCAGTTATGATGATTGCCAACAGCTGTATCAGTAACATTTTATTTAACTATTTTTGGAATTGTAACAAATTGTCTCTGGGATATAGATCCATTCTATGCAATTTGATGGGGGGCTACAGCTTTTGGGTTTGTTTCAGGGACCATTACTTTGCCAATCCAATCTGCATAATTCTCTTTACTTGTCTTTGGAAGGAGACACGGTGCCAAATCTATTGACTCTTATAGCAGGGTCTGAAGCCATGAGATAGTTTGTTTCCTTCAGACAACAAAAAAGAACAGGGGTGAGAAAGCTGGAACATTCCATTCAATTCCATCATCATATGTTACTGCACAGAGAAATCATACCTCTGTTCCATCAGTAAAATAAATTCATATTACCAATTCTCACTTTGTGCTCATTCAGCTTGGGACTTATTTTTACCCATCATTTTAACTTGGTATCATTTCATTTCTTCATTTCATTCTAAAGTCTTATCTCCTTAAGCAAGTCCCTGGCTCCTTCAGTATCTTCCTTCGTGCACAAGACTTGATAGACAATGAGACCATGCTACATGACTGATTGCTCACCTGATCCTTTTCCTTAAACAAATGTTGATTTGGCTTCAGTTCCTATGATTGGCCCACCACTCCATTCATGAGAAGGATTAGGGTTTTTGTCCTAAAAACAGGCTTTGTTGAGTTATCCATATTCAGCTGGGGGCAAGGCTGAGATATGGGGAGAAGAACATCATATCTGAAAAACATTTCTTTGGAAATAAAGATCATTAAAAAAAGTGCCAAAAGATTCTCAGGACGCTACTTTTCCAGTTTTCCAGAAGATAAGTGAAACTGATGTCTGTTACAAATGTCCTGTTGTTTTTTGCTTTTCTGTTGCTAACATGATTCTGGACAGACTCTCCTACAGCTGACCCAGAGTACTTCATCAGGTATGTATCCACAGAATTCAACTTATTCATTCACTTGTTTATTTAATAATATTCTTATGGAATAACTACTATGAGCCAATCACTTTTCTAGGGGCTGCTGTGCAACTTTAGAGACCAAAATTCAGGACTTTGCTACTGATCATCTACCAGAAAATGCTTCCCTCCTTTCCCTATACAATTCCGTAAAGGAACTAAGAAAAATAATTGTCATATATTATTGCCCACTTTTTTTAGACCTTTGCCTACATTTCCTCATTTAATTCACTCAGCAGTCCTTCATAAAATTGAAGCATGGGGAAATTAAGGAGCTTCTCCAAGGTTTCCTGGTTAATAACTATCAGATCTAAGATTAGAACCATCCTCTGCACTTAGAGCTTAGAACTCCAACAAATGGCCTAGAAGCTAATGTCAGAACACAGAAACTTCCAGACTTGACAGACTATGAGTATCAGCCAGAAATTACAAGATGGCAATGCTGCTGTTTCTTGAAGCTTACATAGCAAACTGCAGGCTGCCCCACAGACCTAGTTTCCCCTACATTTTTAAATATAGCATGGGGATGAGTCACTCATAGACTGTGCCCTCAGAGTCAAGAACCTCCAATGGAATTCACTTTTATTCATGGATAACTTTGTCTCCAATTCATGACAACTAAGCAGCACCCAGTCATTTTTCTCTGATCCACAAAACAGAAAGCAGAATTCTACTCTTTGTTCTTTTCACCTCACACTATGCATTTGTTAGTCACATCTCCATCAGTTCTACGATCTAACATGTCATTGAATATTTTTTAGTCTTCATCTTTATTGCAGTTGTCTGGCATCTCAATCACCTTTGCACCTGCCCTATAAACTGATCTTCCTAGGGTAATCTTTAATGACTCCCCACTTGCAACTGAAAAAGTGTGATCAAAATACACAAAATATATGGTTTGATTGAAGTTTTAAAAATGTATTACAGTAAGAACACAATGCCATTATTCCACTGATTGCTCCCCGTTATTTCAAGCACACATCCCACCAGTCTTGCCACTTTCTGAAGAAGTGCTAGGAGTCTTCTTTTGTCAGTGCTTTTATAATTTGTGATGAAAAATATGGTGACTGCTGCTGTTGATTGCCATCCTATAAAAGGGCAGCTTGTAAAACCTTTACAGTTTATCTTCACCTACCCCATTTTCCCATTCTGGCACTGTATCACTTCTGACTCTTCCCCAAAGTAAAAATATTTTGAATCAATTCATGACATTGAGGCAGCCAAGATAGTACAACTAAGGATACAGAAGAGGTCTGCCCAGCTGATTCGGGAAGTGCTTAGAAGAATGAGATAAGTGTATTTGAACCAAGGGAAAGTATTTGGAGGAGGATTAATGGCAATAAGATTTTTACCATAATGATTTTTTAAAATTTAAACATTCACAGCTAAAATTTAAGTGAACAGAACTTGCATCTTCAAATGCTGCCTGTTACAGGGCCTGTGATTTGCTTTACTTCTCTTTTGCAGAGTTATCTCATGTTATTCCAGTACAAACATTGTCACATGACCCAGATATGTACAACTCTGTACCTCTATGCTTTTGTGAATGGTGTCCTTCCATCTAAAAAGCTTTTCCTTCTTTTATTGAACACTTGCTCATTCTTCAAAACTTAATTAAAATACTACTTCCTTTAGGAGGGGCTTCCTAAGATAGACTCTTAGTCAAACTTGAATTAAAATTGTGGTTTAATTAGGCCATCAACTCCTCAAGGCCCAAGGTTAGCATTCCTCACCACTTGGAAAATGTCAGTACCTGGCACAATGTTCAGAAAACATAAATTTTTCTTACTTTCTTCTATCAAAGTCACTGTTTCCTCGTTTATAAAATTGGTGGTCTTGGCAAATAGTGTTTTCAAATCCTTCTGGTCAAACAATCTTTAGCCAATTAACCCAAATATTTGCATGGCTTCCTTGAGTCTTTGCTCCAGTGTCATTTTCTCAGTGAGCTTTTTTTTTTTTTCCCTGACCACACTATTTAAAAATCTAATACTCTTTCCTGTCACATTCCTTCTTTTCTGATTTATCTTCTCTGTAACACTTTGCTCCCATTAACATACTCCATAATTTACTTAGGTGTTTGGTTTGCTGTCTCCCTCCACTAGAATTAAATAGCCAGAAGGGCAGGCCACTTCAATTATAGTATTTACTGCTACGTGTCTGGCACCAAAAGGATGTCTAGTATATAGTTGGCTCTCAATGCGTATCTGATGACTGAATGAGCTCCCAAATACTAAAGGCAAAAGCCTTTGAGAAATCATTTCATCAAATAGTTAAAAATAATTGATAACATTCAGTCAGGATCATGCTTAGATTATTATAACGGGGCCAACCAGAAGGGCTGAAAGCTAATCCCCAGCTGTCTGGAATGAGGCAGAATCACTAGAATAAAGGGACGAAGTTGCCTATGAGTCTAAGGCCTGGGATAACTCAAGTGAGCCTTGCCAATCACCCTGCCACAGCACGGCCACCTTACCACGTGCAGGGCACAATCGCCGTTTGTTCCCAGTGAACACACTGCAGGGAAAGAGGTCTAGTCCACAAGGCAAAGCCAGCTAAGTTGCCTGGCTTCTCCTTTATTGTGTTTCTTCCTGGGGACACTCTTTCCTTTGGAACTTAGTGACCTCTACTTTTCCTCCCATCCTTAGTCCTATAATCTCAAGATGCTTGACAAGGACCTACCACATACACCACTGGAACTAAGAAACTGTTCACTGCTTATAAAACTTACTGAACAGTTAAACTGGAACATCACACACTGGTAAATAGAAGGAAGAGATGATGACTTTCTGTTGTCACTAAAATACATGCAACTAGAAATCATAATCTATGTGCAAACAATGGCAACTGAAAAAATATTTCTGAAGTACCTCTTAATGTTGGTTTATTTATCTGTTGGTCAATTTCTTTTACACCATATCCTCCATTTAAGTCCTAGCTGTAAAATGGGGGTCAGAGTGTAGGAAATGGAATTTAGAAATCAGAGAGTTCCAAAATCTATACTTTCCTCTCTGCACCAAGTGAAATACTTAAGGAATCATATAGGAAAGTCTACCCCTTCCACTCTTGCATAGTTCTGCGGGACTCGGGGTGGGGGATTGAAGAAGATGAATATTGACTCTCTTGTTCCCCAAACCCCTTGATTCAGGAAAAAGCTGTGCTAGAAAGGTGGTCCAGTAATACGTATTCTAATAGGATCCTGAGGACCCTGAGGTTATTAAGTGCTTTAGCAAACCTCCCTAATTCCACCAGGGGAAACCTTTACTAGGAAAACCTCTTGTACTTTTTTAATAAGAAGGTTGTGTCGGTGGAGTGACGGTGGTGGCAACAGACAGCTGTATAGTTTTTTCCCTCTTAAAATCTGAACAGCATATATTATGGGACCCACAAATTCCCTTTCATACCAGCTGAGGGAATCCAGAGATGCTTAGAACATGGTAAAAGTGCAAAGCTCTGCTGTTACAACAGAGAAACCACAGTAGATTCAGACTTTGAGTTTACTCAAAAATCCATGGCCCTATGCTGTATTGGTGGATTCGAGAATAGTGCCTGTATCATAGCAGTCACCAGTTCAGGAGGCAAATTGGATTTCCTTAACACTGCATGGGTCTGAAGAGGTTTCCCCTTCCTTTTCTACCAATATGAGATTATATAAATCATCCCCTGACACAAGTTTGGAAAACAGTACAAATTTGAAGATTTCTATAAAAGGGCTACCCAGAAAATAGGTCTTTATGAGGATAAGATAAAGTATAGAAAAATAAAGTAGTTACCTTTGCTTTGCATGGTATGTAAAGAGGGAATATTTTTGTTATTTCAGTGTATCTTTGATACCTAAGTACCATGAGACTTTTGAAAGCTAACCAAGGACTTGAGAGTCTGTATACAGAAAATCTGCACAATGTATAGAGGTTATAAACCCCTCTGCAAAAATTAAAAATTCTGAGTCAAAGGATTTGCAAATGCAGATAGAAGATAATCAGTAAAAATAAGAAAAGAAGGGTTAAGAAAGGTTATTATTGTACCTCTTCTTTGTAAATTTTTTAAAAAGTAGAGTCATCTTTTCAGAGAGGGTGAAGTAACACTGTTTGCATCAATTCAAGCTTGGCGTATATATTTTTAGAGATGGTATATTTGAAAGAAGACATTGGAGTTAAATAATTAGCAGAAAGAGAATACACAGATAATATATTATAAATGTAGCCCACCTAGGAAGATCCAAGGGTCCAGAGAATTGATCCATTCCAGTCTTGTGAAAGCAAGCTAATATATACCCTTCAGCTAAATAGCTGAAGTTAAAGAATATATACTTTCTGGGAATAAAATAGTCTATAGAGATTGAACTGTATAATCCATCTATAGTATATGGTTCCTTTAAGTAGAGAGAGTTATTTATGCTCACTTCCATGTTCAAAACATACTAGGAGTTCTCAGCTCAAAGAAAGTGTTTCCTCCACAAAATCTGCAGAGCCTACCGGTTGAGAAGTAGGGAGAAGAAATAAGTCAGTATTGGTAAAGGGCTGTCCTTTCATAGAACCCACACAGATAAAATCAGCAACCAGGTTTCCTGGTCAAATTTGGAGCAATTGGGTGGGTATTAATAGGGACATAAAATAAGATAATTATCAAGCACTTGAGAAAAAGGACAGTTAAGATTCTAATTATGAAGACATGTGCTTTCCAGGGATATAAATATTTATTATGGTTGCATAATATATTTTAAATATGTTCCAGTTTAAGGTCCATTATTGTTAAGTTTGTCATTAAAATTCCTGAACATTATTTAACTGCTATTAGGAGTTAAAATCAAGGCTGTAAGAAAACTAAGTCCATGCCCAACTGGAAAGCTAATCACAGGAAGAGGAGTCTTAGGTAGACAAAATTAAGACTTCTTAGAGTTTGGAACAATTTTTTTAAAGATAAGGCAGGAAAAAAAAAGTAAAGTAGGTTTTCATGGTAATGATTTCATAATCATGCTATATTATACAATAAATTAATAAGGAAATAGTGTCCAAAAACCAATTAACAAGAAAACTTTTATTGATAGAAAAGCAAAACAAAATTTTCATGAACTCTAATATCTATTTTATTCTACCTGTTGAGTATACTCAAGTTCAAAAATCAGTCTGTTGTCAGTGTTGTTATTGTTAATCTCTCTACAGTAACAACCCAATGCAATCACAAGTTTCAGGGAAAATCCCTACCTCAAACAAGTAAGACCACTTTGTATATCATTGTACTCAATTAAAGCTAATTAAATTCACATTATCACTTAAGCATTTTTGCCTGGCACCAATTGCATTATTAGGTTGGTGACAGTAATAAGTATTGATGTCAAGCCATATAAGCTATTTTTCAAAGGTTATCAAATAAATGAAAAAAAAAAGATCAGAATTAGATTTGTTTAACCCAGTGATTAAATATCCTAGGATAGGGTGATTCATTCTTAAATGAACTAAAGCATCTGTGAGCCACAGTCACCAGTTCAAAAAATGAACAAGTGGTTTCCAATTAAAATTCAAACCCCAGGTTCACAAGTGATTAGCTTTGAGACTGACCAGATTATATTAAAGTTCTGGTTCTAATTTAGCCCATGACTTTCAGGTAATATCAGCTAGTAACTGCGTAGCTGTCTTCCACATCAAAGCATTTAAAAGATATGTGTGCACATTGGAAAAATAAACTTTTAACCATTACCAATTAATTCAATTGATACAAATAGAAATGGAAATGTCAGATGCCAAAGAAGTTTTTTCAAAAAACTGATTTGTCCATATTTCCAAAAAATTACTTATCAGACTAAAAAAACCAATGGTTATATTTTCACTTTACTTTTAGCTATACAGATATAAGTTGTACTTACACAACATATAGGTTTAAAATGAAAAATTGAACTGCAGTCCATGTCTGTGGTCTAGATGACCCCAGCACTCTTCTGAATATATTTTTGTTCCATCTAGATAGTTGGACTACATTGATATGGTCATAACTTTATTATCATTGCTACATTTGAGTCACTAGCATAGGAAATGAAGCTTATCTAAGTACCAATTCCCAAAGCCAACCAGGACTCTCTCCCCTTTCATTAAACAAGGAAAAAGTCATTCAGATTTGACCTCAGAGAAATAATTGCATGCATATACCTGACTTCTCAGTATCCTCTCTGGATAAGAGAATGGAACAACTATTTGGTTTCCATCTCATTCGTGTAATGACAGAAAAGAGAATACAAAAAGTCCATTGTAAATTTGTACAAAATGTATGCATATAGAAATACATATCTATGGGTGTATATAAATTCTAAAGATTATATTCATCTACATCTTGAAGATTCAGAGTCCCATACAGTTGACATAATGGCATTCTCTCTCCAATTCTCTCATTTTTAAAAACAATAAGAATCAAGCATGCCATCTTATTAATACTGAATAGCAAGAGCAGAAATTGAGCTACAGCTACAGGGGTTTGAAGCAACTAGTTTGACGGGACATCAGGGAAAAAAAATCCTTAAATTTAGCTAATTCCAGAGTGCCTTTTCATATAATGATGACCGAAATTTCCTGTTAGTAGCATCCCAAACTCCTGGAACTGACAACTGAGCTCTATAAGAAGCAGTGTTTTATACAGAGTTTATATAAACTGCTTGTATATGTGCTTATTGCAGTAATTTGGTGTGGGGACTGTTTTACCAGAATCTCATGTAATTATCTGTCTCACTAAAATCTCATGTGACACCACCAGAAGCCTATGGTTCTGAGTATATTAAACTTAATATGAAATTTGATTTAAAAACTGTATCATCTTATCAGAGGACAGTAGTAAAGTATTAAACCATAGTAAATTAATGGAAAAAGGCATATACATTTAAAGGTGCACAATAAATCAGTTTAGTACAGATATATGTCCACATTTAGAGGTATCAAGATTTTTAAACAACATAAAATATTCTTTTAAATCCGTCACTTCTTCTATTCACTTGGAAAAAACTACATAGGACATTACCCCCCAGGGTTTACAGGCTGTTCCTTGGAAGGGAATTATTATTGCATGCCTTAAATACACTATAATTCATAAGGCAAGAACATATGAGTAGCTTCAGCACCAAGAAAGTGGAATCATCATCTAATACTGCTCACAACTGAATGTTATTGCTTTAATAAAATGGGAAATTATTCACTGTAAAAAGTTTACCAAATAAGGAGGGAAATATCTATGTATTTGAGTAGAGCTCATTAGAAATAAGGATGCTCCCTTTTGGATTCTTGATTCTATTCTACATCCAAGTCTAAATTAAAGGGCTACAGCTTTATGTGGGTAAACTAGAAAAATTAATGAACTTTCCTCTTCTCAGTGCCTTCGTCATCCTTGATGTACAATGTGGAGCTCTGATGCACAAATGGATTCCCTAGTGGCTTAAGGAAGTTAACACACTCTTTTACTTACTAGGAAGTGATGAAGGCACTGGAGAGAATCTGGTTCATTGTTTAATATTTTGTATCCAAAGACTATACCTTCTTGATATTACAACATGGGTGTTTAAATAGTGATCTTGCTTCAGGAAAATGCATTAGTGACTAATCAGTGTAAAATTAAACATTAAATTGTTCTGAACTGGGCAATTTAATTGATGACCAAAAACAGCACAGTTAATGTTGTCTCTGGATAAGAACATATATGCCTGGAACCAAGACAGAATCTACAACAACTAGTTACTCGGAAGAGGGATGAACTTTAGGGACACTCTTGCCTTGCACTCAGCAGCATAGTAAATCCTCTTTTGATTAAGCTTTATGTAAATCATTCATACATTTTACAAGTATTTCAATAGCTGTCAAAGATTTCCCAAGAAGGGATGCCACTGCATGAACTCGAGATTTTAATATGTTTCTGGCCCCCTCTATCATCAATCCAAGGAAAACAAAGTGGTAAATAATCACAGGCAAACTTCATTTCTAAAAGAGATGGGCTCATCTGGCATCAGAAGACAGGACAAGTTATTTTTCTCCTCATTAAGTTTTTCTATATTCAGTAAAATTAGCCCAGGCTAGCTAATAAACGAGAGCCCACCTGTGCTGCGCCTCAGGCACACAAACACGTATTTTTAACTAAACAAAGTGTAAACATTTTTATCCTATAAGTTTCTGCTGGCTTTGGTCTCTTGAAATTTGCACGTCCTGTCATCCAAATTGCCCAACACCCCACCATTTTTGCCCCCAAACACACAGAGTACAAGCAAGTCTGCACACCACTACGTCCAGGTGGAGCTTAACTTCATGCAGGGAGAACTACAGGCACTGTTTAAATATTAATCACATTTTAATAGATGGCATTCCAGCACATCCGTTATTTGTTTGTCTTCTGTTGTGGTGGTTGTTTTGTTATTCACAAAAGAAGAAGGAAAACATGTGTGTCATCTTTTTATAACAGTCTGCTACAGAGTAAGGTACAAAAGAACACTTCTGGAAACAGCAGAAGCCAGGCCTGCACCACTGAGTTCCTCATCCAGTGGTAACCATTATATCAACAGCTGGAAAGTAAGAACAAGAATATACAGTTTGGAGGACTTCGTACAGAACTATAGTTTCTGTCTGTATTTGGTACCAGTATAATAAGTATATAACAAAGGTGCATTCATTCTAAAAATAAAACGAACATTCTGGTAGGTTAGATACTGCACTTTCAGTACTGCACATCACCTAGTAACTTTTTTTTTTTTTACAAAAAAGGTAACTTATGCAACATTTAGAAGAAAACCAATAGTACACGCTAACCTGACTGTAGAAAAAGAAGAAAAGACCAACCAAAAGCTAATATAGTCACTTTCCAGAAAAGCCCCTCCTCCGCCATCACTATCAGAGAAAGTAACCATTACTGTGAGGCGATTTCAGCACCGGACCATGCCGGACAGCTCCCTGCCCTCTCATTCCTGAAAACGCCACAAGTCCAAGGTGTACAAGTGCTGGGAGCAGAACGCAGTAAGGGTTTCTTTTGTTTTTGTCTTCACTTATTTATAGATTTGAATGGATTTATTGTGCTCGGCCAGCGAGAGACATTTACTAACTAAAATGCTCAGTCCTGGAAAAAGTACTGGTTAACCAAGGAATGAGAAGATGACTGACTAGAGAGGGGTACCTGTCCCTCTCCTAAACATTTTTCTGGGACTTTCTCTGTGGCCTCTTGTAGTCCTGGTGCTTAATGCAGAATTTTCTTCATAATATAATATGCCTGAGCCCGGCTGAGAGTGAAAAAGGAGGCGGAGAGAGAAGCTAAAGGAAAAGTGAAAGCTGGGCATGTGGCGGGAGGGGAGGAAAGTTACCTTAACCTGACAACTATATACAACATCGCTGGCCCCCCCTTCCTTTCGCTCCAGGCTTCAAGGCCTTGTGTGTATCTGGTGGCTTGTGCAGTTTCTCCTCCACGCTGAGGGGGTATAAGAGGGAAGATGCATCCTTCATGACAATGAGAAGGTATGTGATTTGTCATGCGCTTGGATTGTGTTATTAGTATCATAATAATTACTATAAATATTAATAAAGTATTATCAGCACTATTTCTTCTTCCGAGACTTTCCTTGCCCAATATTTACAAATACCGCACAGTGCCTCGGTGGAGGAGAAACAGGAGAGGCGTGGGGAGGTGGGGAAAAGAGAAGGAGGAAAAAACGGGTCAGAGGAGAACGGAAAAGGAAGGAAGGAGGAAGAAATCAAGGATGGTAGAGATGCTGGAAGCGAGACGGGGAGGAGAGGAGCTACACCATCAGGACAGTACCACCGTGTGCAAAAGGCCCTCGCCAGCTGTGTCCAAAGAAGAGGTCGCCTGTGGCCCTCGTGGGCTGGGCGCTGGCGGTGGAGGCGGAGGAGCACAGCGATCCTGGCGAGGAAGGCCAGGGGACGAAGAGGAGGGGAAAGCGGCGCTGGAGGGGGCGCAGCAGGCAGAGTCCCGGGGCTGCCTCTCCAGTCGGGTCTCTTTCCCTGGAGCTGGGACCTGACTACCAGCCCGGGGCAACCCCCCTCCGCCGCCGCGGCTGCCGCTGCAATGATCCCTCTCGTATTCCTCCTGCGCCCTCTGCATCTTCCTCTTCTTCATCCGACGCTTGTGGATGTGGAAGGTGGAGAGGGACAGCACGATGAGGCAGAAGATCAGAGTGACCAGGACAATCAGCACCAGCGTGGAGGAGAAGGACTGGAAGAGCTGCTGTCCCACCTGCGTGATGCAGGTGCCGCCACCGCCACCGCCCGCGCCGGGGCTGCTGGCACCCGGGTTGCCGCCGCCGCTGTCGTTGGGGGAAGCAAAGGTCCGATTGAGGAGACACGGCGGCAGCGCCAGCCTCAGCTCCTTGGGAGCCCGGGCACTCATCGGCGCTGGGCTGGGAGGGGCCGGGCCCACCAGGCTTCCTCTCTTGGACACACCGTTCCCACCAGCGGAGAAAAGCGCAGAGCCCACGCCACCCAAAACTGCTCCCTGCACGGGAGGGAGCGCGCGCGAGCCAGGGACCGAGGAAGCCGCTGCCCGGGAGCGAGGCCGCGGGGATCTTCTCCTTTCTCGCCTCGAATCGGCCTCCAGGAGCCCCTTCCCCTCGCACAGGGCTGCAAAGAGAACAGGCTCGGTTAGGGTCCCAGTGGCTGCCAAGGCGAGTGCGGAGAACAAGGAGAGTCAGCCGCCGCCGCAGCGCGGCCCTGGGTGCGCTGCCTCAGTTGGGCGCTGTCGGTCTTCTGCGCAGTCCGCGGACCCCAGCCCAGCGCTCCTCCGACGCTCTCGGCGGAGGGGTCCGGGCCAGCGCCGCGGAGGGGCGATTACTCAGCAGATCGGGAAGCCGCCCGGCGCCCTCCGCAACTTTCTAATTGCACCCGCGCGGCGCTGCCTGGCTGACGTCCCCGCTTCCCGAGCACCGCGTCTCCGCTCCCCCAGCCTCCGCCCGGGTCCTCCCCGCTCCAGCTCCCGTTCCGAGCCTCCCGTCCGACGCGGGTCCTTTCCTCTCCTCCCTCCAGACTCTGCCTCCCGGACGGTCGGACCGCGCAGGTCCCGCTCCCAGGAGGTGACTCCTGGCGCCACAGCCCTCGGTGCCTCGGTCCACCGCCGCGGCGACGCGCAGGACCGTGCCTGTCCTTTCTCCAGCCCGCTCCCCCGGCACCTCCCCCATCGAAAAAGGAGGCGGCTGAACCACCTTTTGCAGCTGAAGCGCATTCCTACAAACGCCCCCTTCTTCCCCGGGTGGCCCGCGCCCCCTTTCTCCAGCTGACAGGAACCTGCTTCTTTCTAAAGGACCTGGAACTGGCGGGGGAGGGTCCCCGCCTGCAAAGTTTGGGGACAAACCCTCTCTCTGGCCTTCCCAGCCCCGGCCAGGGGGCCCGAGGCGGTTTCTCGGGACCAAGCCGGGTGGACCCGCCGCACGCAGCCTCCTCCCCGCTCCCGGGAGGCAGCTGCAAACTGTTGCACTGCGGAGCTGCGAGGCGGCGCAAAGCGGCCGGCCGGGGGCCCAGCCCTGGGCAGGGGCGTCCGCCTGCGCAGGCCTCGCCAGCTGCCCTCCCGCCGCCCGCCTGGCACCCGCCGCCCAGCCCGAGCCCGCCGACGTTCGGAGCCCGGGCTGCGCGGACTCTCTCACCTGGAGCGGCCGCGGGCTGCAGGGAGGAGCCCCGGCCGCGGCTGCAGTGGCGGCTGCAGGAGGCGCCTGTGAAGGGGCCGGAGACTGAGCCGCGCTGCCGCCGCCGCTGCTTCGCCGCTGCTTCGGGGAGCTCAGCTCCAGCCTATTGCCAGAGAGGCCGATGACGTCAGGCAGCCGCCGCCAGGGCTCCGAGCCACCCCTCAGGCCCCCACCCACCCTCGTACCCCCACACCTTGTTTTGGCACAATGATCTCTGCTTCGCATGTTCCCAGTTGCCTGCTCCTCTGTCTCCAGCCCGGAGGCTGCAGGGAACGGCTCCCACCCCGCCCCACCCCCCCCCCATTCCGCCCCCACCAGCAACCCACCTGCCACGCGGCTCTGCCGGGAAAGGCTGGAGCCTCACTCCTCCCGCTGTAGGGTTTCTCCTCCGCA
>PVLA01013415.1:0-37025 GCA_004027455.1 Hydrochoerus hydrochaeris
CCTTCCACCCTGACTCCACAGGCCGCCATTTTGCACCCTTCCACCCTGACTCCACAGGCCGCCATTTTGCACCCTTCCACCCTGACTCCACAGGCCGCCATTTTGCACCCTTCCACCCTGACTCCACAGGCCGCCATTTTGCACCCTTCCACCCTGACTCCACAGGCGGCCACTGTAAGCCTACCCGGTAAATCCTTCAGTGACCCTGGGGAGACATGCAGAAAGTCTAGGAGAACCCAGACGTGTGAGGTTGAAGAATGGCCCCTGGGGCTCTGAATGCCTCCTGAGTGAACTCACTCAGACTCCCCTTCCATTTCCAAACATCCCAGAGAGAAAAGTTCAGGCAAGCAGTCCTTTGTGACAAAGCCTGGGAAAGCCTGGGTCCTGAATGCTTTGCCTCATAATCAGGAGTGCTGCCCAGGTAGCTATGTCCAACTCCATCCTTAAATTTGGGAGGATGTTTGAAGGGATTTCCCTTGTGGAAATACCAGCCAGCATTTCCTGATCAGCATTCATTTACAAGAATTTAGTCTTTTGCTTTTGTTTTTGTCTTTCTGAGATAGTGTTTCACTATGCAGTTTAGGCTGGCCTTGAACTTCCTTTGCAACCCAGGCTGACCTCAAAATCATAGCAATCCTCCTGCTTCAGCCTCCCAAGTGCTGGGATTACAGACATGCACCACCATGCCTGGCTGGAGTTAGAATCTTTTAATGGTTTGTTTTGACCTATTTCCTCCAAATCATTTTTTCCCTCAACAGACACCATCAAAGGTGCCCAAAAGAAAATCCAGGTCATTCCTGCTGCTTTGTAAGATTAAAGGAAGCTGTTTGTAGGTTCCAAGAGCTACATTTTCTAAGGATCTAGGGAACTGTGACCCAGATACCAGCCATGGCGCACAGGAGGCCAGACTGGGGTGACACATCTGGAGGATGATGAGCTGGTACCCTCAGGGGTTTTTCCATCTGGCTTTGAGGACTGGCTTTGATCCACAGTCTGCAAAGTAACATTTTTGTAAACCAAACCATGCATTGATTTCCATGATAAAATCAGAAATTCTTTCCCATGGAAAACAGTTTTAACCACAAGTTATAACAAAAATTAGACTTTAAAATGTTGTTATTTTAGAAGGAAAATAATAATTTCCCCAGGAAACTGACCAAAAATAAATCACAAAAGGCACATACTGTATTAAAAGTTTAGGAAACATGTCAGAAATAACAATTAGTTGGGCAAAATCCACAGGATGGTAGAGAGCCTCTGTTTTGACACTCTCAACTTCTAGCTATTTCTTTTAAAAGGGTTTTTATTGCCAAGCATGGTGGCACATGCCTGTAATCCCAGCACTCCGGAGGCTGAGGCAGGAGGATTGCTGCAAGTTTGAGGCCAGCCAGGGCTACAAAATGAGTTTAAGGCCATCCTGAACTGCATAGTGAGACCCTGTCTCAAAGAGACAAAAAAAAAAATTAAAAATAAGAAGGGTTATCTTTTGAGTGTGATATTTTCATTGTTTGCTAGCTGTATGTTACAGTTTTTGCTCTTGTGAAAATTTTATATTTTACTTTCATTAAAATTGTTTTGATGAGGTTTTCTTTTCTGTGTAAATATAGATACATTTACATAGAAGCAAGTTTCAACATCGAATCAGGAAGGACTTTAACGTAGCTCATTGGAAGGAAGTCCCTTCACAGAGCTTTTGACGGCAGTGACCAGCGCTCACCTAAACATTCTGGGGAAGATCTGAACTACATCCCAAGATGGCCTATGGCATGGGCTGCAGCTCCATCGCCTGAGCTGGCTCCTCTCACTCGGGCTAGATGACACTCTCCGCCCTGGGCCGGTGTCTCTAATCCCACACTGACACCATGCAAGGGCAAAACTTGCATCCAAACCTGTTCACTCTGCTTCTGTTCAACAGGACTGCTTTGTACATCCATGTGGGGAGAAAGCTGTCAAAGAGCAAAGCCAAACCACACCTGCCCATGAGCCAGGGCAGCCATGGGGAACAGGAAGAGAATCCAGAAGCCAAACTGCACCTTCCCGTGAGCCCATGGTGTGTGAGCTGGGTGACAAAAGCACCCACACCCACCCACTCCCACCCCTGGTGAGCAACTGGCTCAGGCTGAGAGGAGGAACTCAGGCTGAGAGGCTAGTGACTGAAGTAAAAAACAGATAAATAACAATGCTTATGTTGTTTGATTGACACTGCAGGCCTAAAGCGGACAGTCTGAGCATCTATTTGGAGGACAATATGCATTATAGCGACTGTTGGGAATTTCCTTCTGTCTTGTTTTTAAAATCCAATGTTTTGGACTAGAGATATAGCTCAGTGGCACAAGTACCTGCCTGGCAAGTTGTGAGGTCATGAGTTCAATCCCTGGTACAAAAAAAAAAAAAAAATCCAATGTTTCATTCCATTTTATTGTTTTTATTCCTGAATCTGGTAACCTGAGCAACTATTTTGAAGATAACAATATGCAATATAACCACCACTGTTAAATTCCAATCATCTTGTCTTGAAAACCTATATGGCTGTTGTTTTTTGTTACTTGCTGTTGTTATTTTGCTTTTGTTCTTGTTGGTTTTTTGGTTTGTTTGCTTATTGATTTTTCTGGAATTTTTTTCCTCTTTTTTTTTAAAAAAAAAAAAGAGCAAAGCAGATGCCTCAGGCTAAGATGATTATTCTCCTGTCCGTGTGGCATTTCCCCAGTTTCTCCCACAGATCTTCATGGTTTTCCAAGAAACACACTGGCACACATTCCCATGGGGTCCTGTGGAACTTGGAGCAACCCTTAGTCCTCCGAGGATGACAGAGCACAGCAGAGTTTAAGGGCATATCGCACATCTGCTTCTGGAGAAAGAAACGTCGACACTGGTAAAGCCAAGCACATGCCAGCACCAGGCTCCCCTGGCACAGACAAGCAGCGGGAATAACACAGCATGTGCTTTCTCACCAGGCTGTTCTGGTCATGCTGGGGAAAGGGTATCGCGGACTATTCCTGAAAGAGAAAATTTAAACTCTTTTGCCAGTAAGAGCGAGGATGAAGCACAGCTTCTGCCCTGCACAGTGAGAATCTTCCCTGCTCGGTGCAGATCGGATCTGGCTCAAGCCTCCACTGCAGTTTTCCTGAAGCCAGCTGGGAGAAGCTGCTGCGATTCGCTGCTACCTCTCATTTCTTCTTACCTTGGTGATAAAACTGTTCGTTCCCAGGTGTTACAATTTGTTAGCTAGGTGTCCCCCACCCCCCACCCCAGAGCCTCAGCCTGCCAGGGCAGGAATTGGGAAGGTGATTGGGCTACAGGGCTTGGGGCTGGCTTGCTCACAGGCAGTGGGGATCCACAGAAAGAGGCTGGTCGCTGGGGCTGTGGTCGCCCCTGCTCTGCCCCTTCTCTGCTTCCTGTCTGTCGTGCACTGTGAAATGATCACCACAATAAAACACACAGCCCTCGCCACATGTAGGTACCACTGTGTGCACACATGGGGGGACTCTTCAAATATGCAGCATGTTATTGCTAAGTAGTCACACGCAGCACATCAGGCCCACAGAATTTATTTATCTCGAACCTGAAAACTTGTACTCTGTGATCAACACCTGTCCATTTCTGCCTTCCCTTAGCCACTGGGAACCATCACCCACTCTTTGCTCCCAGAAATTCACAGTTTCTAGATTCCATTTATGTCGCACGCTGCAGTATTTGTCTTCCTATGTCTGACTCCACTTAGTATAGAACCTTCTAGGTGCCTGCATGTTGCTGCAACTGGCAGAATTTCCTTCTTTCTATGGGTAAATAATATTCTGCCATGCACACTTGCCACGTTTCCGTGGTCCATTCAGCTGCTGACGTACACTGTTGACATACACTTAGACTGATTTCGTATCTCTTGTGAATAGTGCTGTGGTAAAAAAGTGCAAACATCCTTACGGGATCCCAAAAGACCACAAGCAGCCAAAGCATCCTGAGGGAAAAAAGAAACAGAACTAGAGGCATCAGACAGCCTGATTTTAAACTATACTCCATAACGAAGCTATTGTCATCAGAACAGCACTGAAATGGCATCAAACCAGACATACAAACCACTAGAAAGCCCAGAAATAAACCCACAAGTAAACAGTCAACTCAACTTCAACAAAGATGCCAAAACACAACGTGGGGAAGGACAATAGCTCTTCAGTAAGTGGTGCTGGGAAAGCTGGATCTCAGCGTAGGAAGAGGAAAAGTGGATTCTCACCTCATACCGTCTGTAAAAATTAACCCAAATGGGTTAAAGACTTCAGTGTAAGTCCTGAAACTGTAAAACACCTAGAAGAAAATGTTGGGGGAATCTTGACATTAGTCTTGATGACGATTTTTTAACATGACATCCCAATCATCGGTAGCAAAGGTGTGCCTCAGTTTACAGCCAGGTTTCCTCCCTATGACTCATTCGAAGTTGAAAATGTGATGAATCAAAAGTGCACAGAACCTCATTGCGAGGCAGCACAGTGCATGTGGCCACCTAGAGGCCTTGGCCAGGGTCTAGGACCTCAAGAGAGGGTGGCGTATACATCACTAGCCTGAGAAAAGACCCAAATTCAAAACTGTCAATACACTGTCTACTGACTGCAGATCGTGCTCACATCATGGCAGAGTAGCCATCCCCACTATTTGGGGGACTCTCGATACAAGCAAAAGTAACGTTGCCGACTAAGACAAGGTTTCTCTCTGGAAACAAACTTCTTGACAAGTTTTAGTCTGCTTCACTGGTCTTCACATTGATTGTTCCTCTTTGCAAACCCTATATTTTTTTAAGTGGCTCATTGTGTTTTGAGGGGTGCCCAGAGGTACTTTTGAGGAGCAGGAGGGAGAACTGTCCTGGCTGGGCCACCACCATTGGCACCAGGAGGCTGGAGCAGGTGAGAGTGGCAGTTCTGCGTGGCTGAGCCGGTGTACCCTGCATGGAGACACACAGGACCAGCGGTGCTCCAAGTGTGTCCCCCAGAGCAGCAGCTTCGGCACCCCTGGGAATTTGACAAAGAAGAGATCAAAATGTATGGTAACTGTTTCATATTTTTAAATGATTGTGATAAAAGACGTATCGCCATTAGTGCCCCTCAAGTGCTCTCCCTGACGTTAAATACACGGGTCCCACCCTTCTGGCCACTTTCTGGAGCAGTTCTGGAAGTCTTCTTTCGCGCCTTTACGAGGTGTGACTAACACATGGTGAAAGTGCTGCCCGGGGCCACCCAGGCCGGCCGGGCCGCTCATGAACACCGTGGTGTCTTCACCCCTCACTCACCGAGTAAGTTCTGACTCTTCCCAAAAGCGACACGCTCAGCAAAGGCAAACCCTGTGAACCGACCGATTCAGGCCGTCCAGGCGGCCGTGACAGGGCAACGAAGGAGTCTCAGGAAAGGACCTCCAGAACTGCTCCAGCCAGTGGCAAGGACAAGGGCGGGTGTGTTCAAAACGAGGAGGAGTTTGGAGGGGGATGACGGCAACGTGTCTGCGGCTGAACAAAGCTCGCGGTGCGGCTGGCGCCGCAGTCAAGGAGGATCACGGCGGGCTCCCCCCAGCTCACCCCTGCTGAGCAGGAGCCCGGCGACACGGGACGCCCGGGGGTGCGCCCGCGTGCACACACACGTGTCTGACTCTGCCTTAGGTTTGAGAACCACAACCACAGCCCCACACAGATGCTTTGTGGCCCTGTAATTTCCGGCACCAAATACACCACAGGAGGTCACATAAGAAAAGGCAAAGGCAGCCTCGTTAAATCTGAAGAGCAGAAAATAAAAGGACACAGCAGGGACTCTGGAGGGTCCTGCAGCCTTGCTCCGGGTCAGGGGCCTGGGGCCCAGGGTCCCAAGCTGGGGTCCTGCACAGGGCAAGGCTGCTGGGCCTGAGCCTCAGGCTCACCCCTCGGGCTCTGTCTCCGGGCCGAGGGGCGCACAGCTCTCTGTGGGTCTCAGAGGGACAGAAGCTCCTGTAGTTCGTTTCACCCAGGCCGGTCTGTGCTCGCTTCCTACTGACCGATTCGCTTTCACTGTGAAGAGCCAACCTCCTCCTAAGAGCTTTGAAAGACACCCCATGGCCTGGAGCTTTTTGAAATACCAGGCGGTTTCTCATCCGTTTGCTGGGGATGCTGTTCTCGCCTCGTTCTAGACCCGTGCGCAACCTGGATCCTCCCTGCCTGGGGACAGCACCCACTGGAGGGACCAAAAGGACCCAGCGGGAGGCAATCAGGGCCAGGCTCCACTCGGGGCCGCTCCCTGGAGTCAGGGCTCTGTCACCGCCCAGGCTTCCGACCTTGCTGACCCTGTTAACCTGGCTGTGTGCGGGGAGGCAAGCTTGGACTTGCCGGGCACCGTGCAATACACAAGGTGCCACCACCAAAGGTCTCAAGTAGCAGGGCACAGCCCCTCTGTCCCATCCCCGCACCTCTCTGAAGAGGTACACATGGGAAAGGCCTGACACACGACACCTGGGCCCAGCAGGGTCCTCTAGATGCTCACCACAAGGCAGGAACACGGTCATCCAAGTCACACACGGTGACCTCAGGACAGGTGTCCAGGCCCTCTGGAGCACACCTGTGGACCCTGAGAGCTGACTTTCCAGATTTACAGAAGGGGCCACACGTGGCCCTCCAGCCGGAGAAGCTCGCTGTCCCCAACTGGGAATCAGAGCTTCCCAGCAGAACATCTGCTCTCACTTTCTGTTTGCACCCGGATGTATGGTGAAAAGTACCACAGTCCCCCGGGGCGGGTAGGGTGGGACCCATCTGCTCTCCACCACCATTGTCTGAAAAGGGGACAATATAAATCAATCAGTCAGCAAAGCCAAAAAAGTCCCTCACTCCCCACCGCTTTGCTTTCCAAGGTTTCATAACACTCAGTCATCTATGGTCCAGTACAGGAAATGGAAAACTCCAGAAATGATTCATAAGTTTTAAATCGCGTTGCAAGTCCTTGGAGATAGCGTGATGGAACTTCCAGCTACCCTGCTCCTTCCGACCCCTGCTCCGTCCGACCCCTTTGTCCAGCACTGCACACACTTCCCACCCTGTGGAAGGTGAGAGGTTCCATCTGCCTAACTTTTATTAATGCATTTGGTCATAATTGCTTTTATTTAACCATTACTGTCAGCAATCTCTTACTGTGTCTAATTTATGCGCTAAACTTTACCACAGGTTTATATGCATAGGGGGAAACCCAGCTTCCACAGCTTCAAGCACCCCTGGGAGTCTTGAAATGTCCCCTGTGGATAAAGGGGGTGGATACCCAGTCTGCTGTATCACTGTTGTCTTTGGTGGTTCCCTGGGAGAAGAAGCCACTTCTCATCAACTCACAATGAGCAAGCAGGTGGCTGAAAGGATCCAGGCACGGGTCCTTGGTGGCTCATGCCTGCAATCCCAGCATGCTGGAGGCTGAGGCGGAAGGAGCTTGAGGCTAGCTTGGGCTATTTAGAGAGTTCAAGTCCAACCTGAACTACACAGCAAGATCCTGTCTCGAAATTTCCCCCAGAGAGAGAGAGAGAGAGAGAGAGAGAGAGAGAGAGAGAGAGAGAGAGAAAGGTGAGAGGGAGGAGAGAGACCAAGATCTAAAGAGAATGTGTGCTATCAGAGCCACATAACAAAGCCACTTCCTCCTCATCTACCATTGCCTCAAGAATGGGTTTCTGCTCAGGGTTCAAACACGATCCCAGTGTGACCAAGTGTGCCCAGCTCTCCCCGGTACAAGGCAAGGCTGCTGGGAGTGTGTCCACGATGTTTACCAAAACTTCCTGAGGCCTGGAGTGCGCCACTGTCCCTCTCTCACTACCGAGGCAGACAGCAGAAGAGAGTCTCCAGACAAAACCACAAGAACCTACCTTTCCCCCGAAGCTGGCTCCTGGGGTGCACCAAAAGAAACAGAAAGCCAGGGTGCCTCACCCTCATGAGCCCAGAGGGGCCTCACAGAGAGAAGAGGCTTGCTAGGTGAGGGCGAGGGGGCAGTACGGCGTCACACGTGTCACTGCAGGTAACTAAGGGAGCCCCCGCCCCGAGACAATGCCTTTTGAGGCGATATCGGTGCCAGACGATGTCACTGTGATGTGTCTTCAACGGCAAGTGGCTCTCCTGCCTCAGCCTGCACTGTGAGTTGCTAATGACGTCCTCTTCCCCGACTCTCTGCGGTTTTTCTAGGGAAAGATCCCCATGATGTATCCCAGCCACGTACACTTTAGAGTCCTAGGTTTGTGCAGCAAAAGACGCCTGCAGCTAAACAGGTCGGTGTGCTGCTAGCATGTCTGCAGGTGGCACACACGGGATCTGACTCGGGTGCGGGGCAGGGGTGAGGGCGGGAAGCTGAGCCAGCCGGTGGCAGTGGGCGTGGGAAGAGGTCCCTGGGGATGGTTCTACCCGCCCCCGCCGTGCGGCAGGTTTGTAAATGTAATATCATTTCTCCGTGTCTGAGATGGTTTTCAAACATTTCAGGAAAAAAGAAAAAGAAGGCAAAGGTGAAGCAAGTGTGGCAAACTCTTGACAGTTTCTAAGTCTAGACTTGTGGGTACCTTGGTTAGGTTCCCCCAAAACTGACAGTCATACAGAAATTGGGAGGTGATCCGGAAGTACACGAGGAAGACAGGAAGGGAAGGGAAGGAAAACAGAAAAGTGAGGGTTCATGAGTGGGGACCGTGGGACCCTCTGTGAGACCCGAACCCCTAGCAGCCTTCCCTTGAGGAAAAGGGAGCGGGAGAGTCTGCTGACCACCTACTGCCCCTTCAGCCTGCTCCTTAAGGCAGGTTCCCGCGTCCTCTGGCCGGCCCTGGGCTGCGGCTGGCCTCCACCAGGGGGCACCAAAGGGCCTCTCCCGGGCCCTCCAGAGACCAGGATCCTTGACTTCTGCCTTAGAAGAAATCTGCATCTGACTGAAACCAGGCAGCTGAATCCTGGGGCAAGCGCCACACACATTTTTCCAGGTGTGGGTGACAGTGCTTGAATTCAAACCAGTTCTCCACGCTGACTGTGACCCAAGTTTGCTTCTTCAGGCCACTGCTGGCTTTCCCGCGGGCTGAGCTGTCCTTGCCAATCATTTACTCACTTTAACAGAAACAAAGGTCTAAGAAGCTTTCCCGCAGCCCACTGTAGCCGGTGCGTCCCAATCCAGCAGAAATGCAAGTGAGGGCCGTAAACCACGTGCAGTGCCGCAGTCCTGAAAAAGCTACGTTCTAGTTGATGGAGCAAGAAAGGCTCAGAGGAAATTTTAAGATACAACAAAAGGACCACAGAATGTTTGGAATCTGTGTCTCTCTCCGAGATCATCAACTTCGACTCACTCATTTCATCTACAAGAAACACCAGAGAATCTCTCCTGGATCAGGCCTTCCTGATTTCCTTTCCAACCAGCTCTGATTTCTGGACTTCCAATGGGTGTGTCTGCATTGTCCAGTTTTGGCAAGAATCCTGATGTCAGTTTAGCCAGAATCCCCCGTCCTCAATATCTGATCAGATCCATCTTCCACCATCCCCAGCAGAATGATGCCCGATTCCTTCCTGTCCACAGCAAGAATCCTGCTGGGCGAGCTTAGCCAGACTCTGTCCTTCCGCCTGACATTCCCTCTTGGTCATCCACCATCCACTGACCCTTCCTGCAACGTGGCCACATCTCACTGTATCTAGTAGGGCCAGTCTGTCCTCCCCACTGCAGGAACCCGCGGCAGTACCCCCTGTGCCTAGTGTAGTGAAAACCTGTCTTGCTGTGCTTTAGCAAATGGATGTGTAGTTTCCTTCTTTGACCGCATAGGACAATGGTTTCCCAAGACTCAGGGGTGGCAGGAGACTGGGTCTAAGGCCCACGTGCGGAGGGGTCCATCTAGCCGATGGTTCTGCATGGGCAAAGTGGCCTGGGAAAGGGCCCAACACCAGTCTCAGGTCAGAAAGCATCTGAGTCTACGAGTCCTGCTTGCTCTGCTTTATCTTTGTGTTGCAGAATGTTGAGGCCAGACGTCGGTTGGTGTGTGAAGACCGGCCTGGGAGCATGACGTCTGGATCGAGGGCAGGGGCCCGCGGGCCTTCTGTGCCCACTGTCCATGCCCCTCCTCCCTGGCCTCGCAGCAGCCCTGCTGCACCATCCCAGGGCTTTGGAGGTCCTGTGGGTAATCACCCTCCTGGACTGGACGTGCTCCCCCAGGGGGTCTCACACCCCCGCTCTTCACTCTCCACAGCCCCTTGGGCTCCTCAGGGTCCTCTATTCGCTCCTGCATCCACTCACTCAACTGGCCGATCGCTTCCTGCCTCGGGCTCCCCCAGTCACCGCGTGTGGCAGGACCTGAGTGCTATTGCGTCGCTCCTCCTGGCCTCAGTGCCGGCACAGTCCAGGGGGTGCGTCCAGGGGGTGCCTCTGTGCGCCGCCGGCGTCTCCTGTCCCACTTCCAGGGCACAGCCAGCTCCAGTTCCAACCTTGTTCAAAGACTGCACTGGCTCAGGGAGTCAGTAGCCCGGTGTAAATTTTTGACAAATTACATTTTGACAGATTTTGAAGTTCTCCAGGGAATACATCTCAAACATAAGCTCTTTCAAATATGAAAGCAGCTCTCAGGTCTGATTTTTGCAAAAATCCAGCTTTGCGTATGTTTTTCTCGGAATGAGGGCGCCAGCCACCTCTTCCGGCTTGGTCTTCCCTCTGAATCCAAATCATTCAGAATAGAAAGAGAAGCATCATCTTTCCACCCCGAGCGCTTGGCTCGGTCAGCTTCAGCCTGCAGTCCTCTGAGGAACATTTGCCATCAAACCTCTCCGTCTTCCCTGAGGGCTACACCACACACAGCTCTGTTCATGGGTTGCTTCACCAGAGGGATCAGCAATGGCAGAATGACAGACACATTAAAGATGGTCCATTAAATCACACACAAACATCTGATGCCCATTAGCATAATCCCCCACATGGAGACACACTCCAAGAAGTCACTACTTAAGAAGTAGAAATTTTAAATAGATGGACAAGAATGTTCATGATAACTACAACAGGAAAATGTTTAATATACACATTATACAAAGATCACGTACTAACTCATTTTTTAAGAAATTTACTCCCAAGCAGCGTGAGCAAGCTGCAGGCACACCAGGGAGAGAACATGCCAGCGTCTCCCAAGACCCAGCCGTGCCGGAACTTGGGGACCAACCAAGAAAGCAACGAGCCAGCCTTCCTGGTAAGTGGCATAAGCCGTGGGTACACCAGGGAGAGAATAAGTCAGCGTCTCCTGTGAGCCTACCGGTGTGCAGGCTGAGAATCAAACGTCCAGTGCCCTCCCGTTACAACTGGATGGTGTCAGGACAGCTGGAGTTGACAGCAACTAAGACACACAAAGCAACTAGATGCTTGCATTGTCTGGTTGATTCTGCTGACCTGGGGCCAGAGGTCTGAGCATCTCTTGGGAGGATGACCGTATGCAGTATGGCAAACATGGGGGATTTCTTTCCATCTTCTCTTTGAAGGCAAATTTTGTTTTCACTGTTTTGCTTTGTTTTGATTAATTGCTTTGCTCTATTCAATATTCTGTTTTGATTGGTTTCATAGTGTTCTGTGTTTGGTTTGATTTTGCTGTACTTGGTTGAATGGACAACTATTGCAAAGATACCAAGATAAACTATGCTACCCCTTATGTTATCCCGGTATCCTGCTCTGAAGTTCTGTGACAATTTCACTGCATTGTCTTGATTGGCTTTATTCTGTCTTGTTTTGTTTTATCATGTTTAAAATTAAAAACAATTTTTTAAAAAGTCTATTCCCTTAACTGGAAAATTGTCACACATAGTTAAACCAGCCTAAAGTATCCCAACCAACCACTGTTGATGCATGAAGACACACAAAACACCTTAGAAACACCAAAGAAAATGACAATTCTCATGACCTTATGAAACTCAGTGGTCCCATGATGCTTATTAACTATCTCCCATGATCCCCACTGACCCATGATGCTCAGCGACTCCCATGTGCCTCAGGGACCCCATGATCCTCCTTGGTCTCCATGATTCTCAGTGACCCTTTAACTTTTCACTCAGCCCCCAGACCTAGACTCCATGACTTGTTCAGAGTTCCATTTCTTCTGAGAACCTAGTCTTTGAATAGGGTCTACTGACTTGGAGTCAAGAATTCCACCTTGGCTTTACAGAAACACTATTTATGATAGAAATCTCAGAAGATAACTCTTGACAGATCTTCTTGACCCACTACAAAGCTGGAGGCTTTTGGAGAACAGGACTCAAGTATTTTTAACACTTGATCAAAAGACCATGTTTCAGTGAAAAAGAGTTCAGTCATTAGTTATGAGGAAAATGCAAGTTAAAACCAAATCCAGGAAGGGAGAGGGTTAAAAAAAAAAAAGAAAAACTTAGGGTGTGTTATGTACATGTGCCAACTTCCCACAAAGAATGCGAACATTATGTACTACACACAGGTGCTAAAAAACTAAAATAAAAATAAACAATTTGGGAGGGAAAAAAACAAACTAGATTTGAATATAAATCCCTGAAAATGGCTAAAAATAAAAGACTGACCATGCCAAGTATCTGTGAGGCTTCAGGGCAGCCAGAACCCTCCAGTACTGCAGATGGGAGTGGAAGACAGTGGAGCCACCGTGAGAGTCTGTCGGACAGCTTCAGGTATATCTAAAGGTGTACCTGGTACATGGCACAGAAATTCCAATCCCAGCCGTTAACCAAGGCCTTAGGAAAAATTTATCCATGAACACTATGTACATAAGAACGTTCATAGCATCTGCATTCAAAATACATAAAAAACCAACTCAGATCTCCATCAACAGGAGAATGTGTGCACAGACTGGTGAAAATGGAACAAGCATCTGAGAGCAGAGCAGTATAGGTGACTCTCAAAAATATTTCCAGCTATAATCCCAGCACTCTGGGAAGCTGAGGCAGGAGAGTCACAAGTTAGAGCCAGTCTAAGCAAGGTAGCAAGTGAGTGAGACCCTCTCTCAAAATAAACAATATAAAAAGGGCTGGGGATGTAGCCCTGAATCCAGTCTAAGCAAGTTAGCAAGTGAGTGAGACCCTCTCTCAAAATAAACAATGCAAAAAGGGCTGGGGATGTAGCCCTGGATCCAGTCCAATACCACACACACACACCCCACAACAAATTGTGCTGAACAAGAGATGCAAACACAAAGAAGTGCATATCACACACTGTGAATCTATAAGAATTTGTTGAACAAATGAAACTAACTCATGCAAGAAAAAAGTCTGATCAGAGCTTGCTTCTGCTGAAACAAAACACAGATTGGCTGAGCAGAAACTCAGGACATCTTTGAGGTGATGTAAATGTCCTATTGATGAAGTTTGGGGTGCATCTGTCACAACTCCTTGAATTATATACTTAACATAGAGGGTTTCTATATTACTTCCAACAATAAAAGAGATCAGAGGCATTGTAGTGACCTGCCACAGGGGAATAGTTAAGAGACTTTGTTGTATATCTGATGGATTATAAGCAAAATAATAATAATAATAATGATTAGAAGGACCATATAACAGCCTATTCTGGGTGTGGTGGCATAGATCAATAATCACAGCACTTGGGAGGCAGAGGCAGGAGGATCACTGCGAGTTTGAGGCCAACC
This sequence comes from Hydrochoerus hydrochaeris, assembly GCA_004027455.1. Taxonomy (NCBI): domain Eukaryota; kingdom Metazoa; phylum Chordata; class Mammalia; order Rodentia; family Hydrochaeridae; genus Hydrochoerus; species Hydrochoerus hydrochaeris. The sequence goes on from PVLA01013415.1 coordinate 13,588, forward strand.
CGGGCTACATAGTGAGTTCAGGGTCAGCCTCAACTACACAGCGAGACCCTGTTTTTAAAAAAAAATTGAAGCATTTCACAATATGTTGCCAAGCGGTAGAATGCACACCGTTTTCAATTGTACAGCTATTTTCATGTTAATATAAAGATATATATGTGCACATAGGCATGTATATGCCATCCTTTCCCTTTCACTGAAAGAATTCCAACAATCTGATAAAAGTTGTATTCGGGAAAGTTTTGAGTAGCTGCTATTGATTTTCCGAACACTTCGAGAAGCAGTTTTTATTGCTTTTAGGCTTCTTGCGGTTTCCTGCCCGCGGGACTGCTGCACCCAAGCTGGGGCTGAGGCCCATGAAATCCAAACTGCTTTTTAAATGAAGCAACAGGAGGCCCTGAGTGGCTGCTTCTTCCTCAATTTGGTTAACAACAAGCAGATGCAAAGATTCAGTCCAGTTTTCATTGTGTGGTGGTCTGGAATTCATTCACCCATTTGCTCACTAAGCTCAAACCATGTTACTCGTCTGCATTTTTTGTTCATTAATCCTCGGGATGTGTTAGCAGGGTGCGCCCGAGCTCTGGCCTGCGAAAACGAACTTGCAAAAGCGAATGTGGGGAAAAATGTCTCGTCATCTCTCCAAGAGCAGAGGGGAGGAAAGCCCAGTCATCAGCCCTCAGGCTGCAGCAGCGCTCCGTCTCAAGCCTGCTGGGGAAATCAGGGCTGCCCGCGGCCTCCTGGCCGCCTCTTCCCCCGAAGGACGCCTGGCCAGGCCAGGGCTGGGGGCACCTGCTCGTGCCTTTGCTTGCCGGCCGGGTGCAGGCCTGGCCCCAAACAGCCAGGCTTCCTGGCGCAGCAGGGCGGACCCACGTGCCCTGGTGCCAGGAGTGCAGCCCGCCCCCCAGCACCCCCAAAAGTCAGCAAGTCACCCCCTCCACACGCGTGGTGAGCAAAACCCACACACTGCATGCACGCCACTGATACACATCACACGCGTACTACACACACCACACACACTGCATATTCCACATATGCACCTCAACACCACCCACGCAGCCATGCACACATGTACACACTGCACATGCGATACTATAAACACACCGTGTGCACACCAGACCACGGTCACCGCGTACACACCTCACACCACAGACCTGCACACCATACTTACACATTCATTCACTCTGCACTCACACACCCGCACACACATGTAACACAACACAGACAGCACACAGTACACATGCCACACGCACCCCTCACTGCACAGACACCGCTCCCTGCTCACACACACAGCACTGTGGCAGATCACATGCTTACACACACACCAGGCCCAGATACACACGCGATACACAAAATACAAGCTCAATACCGAGCACACACTACACAGACACACCAGGCTTACACACTCACACGCAGCACTTACCACACACACACACACACACACCAGGAAGTTGAAGCAGCCGGAAGCAAGGTTATTTAGAGGTGCAAGACACAACCAGGACTTCAGACCAAACATCTCGCGTTAGTACGTTATCCAGACACACGGGCTGGTGGTCGCTTTTCTCAGCAACCCTTCACGCGGCTCGCTGGCCTCTAACACCGGGGTCCCACCGGGTGTGAGCCTGGAGGCAGGAGGTCAGACCCGCCAAGGGCCAGCGTCCAGCTGAAGCTCACCAGGAGCTGAGCTCAGGGCCTGGTGCCAAGCACACGGGACGCACTCGGGGGCTTCTGGCCGCGGAAAAGAGCCCAGCCCTGCAGTGTGGAAACCCACACACCCCGATAACCCGGTGGGAGTGCTGGCGGGTGTCTTTGTTAACAGTCGTGAGAAAGCTGGCGGGTAACTCACAGAGGAAAGCTGAGAGGAGGAGCGCCATCGGGGAGCATAGCTCCGGCAACTATGGCTTTCTTTGCGAAGACCGACCAGGAGGAGGGGGATGCTGGTGTTTTCCAGCAGTAGGAAGGGCGAAGGAAGGGCAGGATGCAGAGCAAACTTAGCGGGAGAGCTGCAGCCATTTGCCACCAGGCAGGGGTAGCTCAAGGGCATCACACAGGTTCTCGCAGATACAGGTCAAAAGCTCCTGCTTCTTCACAAAGGCAGTGGTGTGGGGATGACCTCAGTGCTCACCCAAAAGGACTCTTTTTAGAATTGCAGTTCAGTGAATAGAAAAGATGAATTTTTATGCAATGGAGTACTACTCAGCCATAAAGAAGGGCGAACTGGAGAACTTTATAGGCAAACTTGAGACCACACTCATTAGCGAAATAAATAGAACAGACGTGTAAACATTATAGTTTCATTAGTGTGAGAAGCTGAAAGAAAAAACAAAGGTATATGTGTATATATATGTATATAAAAATAGTTAAGAGAGTTATACTGCCACTTTCTCTGAGTTCGCTGAAGAGAAAGATCTGTGCTGGTCTTGTCCAGACAACTGAACGCAGATGTCCTGTGCTCTGGGTGACAGATTTGGGAACGAGAGAGCACAATGTATGTACCGCTATTGCCCCGGACTACTGATGTGTTTCGAAATTTTGTTGTAGTTTGTTTCTCCTTTTTTCTTCTCCTCCTTTTTCTTCTTTTTCATCTTCTTTTTCTCCTTATTCTCCTCCTCCTTCTCCTTTTCAGTCTTCCTCCTCCTCCTCCTCCTCCTCCTTGAAACAAAATGGACTTTAAAAACAATACAACTGTGGTTCAGGTGCTCCATGCAATGCTATTCAGTGCTAAGACGAATGAAAAAAATACACCATGCAATCAATGGCTTGGAAGACTGTCCAGATATATGGGTGACTTGTTTTAAAAGCTGATGAGTAATGCGCAGATCTCCTGTTTTGTGAAATACAGAAAGACACGTCTACGTGTGCCTGAGGACTCTTTTACACACATGTACATACAGACAATTCAGGGAGAAAACAACAAACTGCTCATAGTGTGTGTGTCTGTGTGTGTGTGTGTGTACACATACATGCCCATGAGCACACATGCAGTAAACAATGCAAGTCACATACTGCCACCATAAGCAACCTGTGTCCAGAAGACAGAGTGAGTCTTGGGAGGAAAAGAAAGAAAAAAAGTGAAAACAGAAACAAACTTCTTGGGAAAAAAAAGAGAAACTTCTTGAAATGCAACATCATGGCATGATTCATTAATGTATTAATGCTTATATGCATAAATGGAAAACTTTATGTTAGTTCCTCTTTTGTGTCTCTTACAAAATTATGGCAGATTCCCACTCATTTTGATGCTTCAGAAAATATTCTCTCTCTCTGAAGAGTGGACAATAATTGGCTGGACATAATTTCATAAATGGACTTCCAGTGGCTGCTTGAAAAAGTAAAACAACACTTCTGCATTCAAACCCCCAAAAATGCCATTTGACTCTCATCAACTAATATTCTGGTTTTTCTTTCCAGCTTGTGATTTCCCCTGGAGAAACAAGTCTAGAAATGTTTTGAATGGGTTCTACCTCTCATGCTGCATAAAATGTGGTTGAATAGAAAATTGACTCCAATTAAAAATCAATATACTTTAAGAGCCAAAATAGGATGGGGAAAGTTGCTTTGTTCATAATGCGATGACCAGCCATGTAGAACAAAAGAATCAACCACCATTGAAACAAACTACGGAAGAGCATTTTCCAGCCTTGCTGTGTCTTATACACTCAGCCATATACGCAACTTATTGCTAATGTACCTGCTTTGAATTTATTGTTCCTGGTGGCAAAATTGTTTGTTCAGAATTGTCCCTGCATTTGCTCTGTCATACTCTTCTAATTAAGATCTCTCTCTAAGTGCTCTGATTTTACCTCCTTTCAAAATTAGATTTAATGCTTGAGTCATAATATTCAGTTACATCTTAAAGAGTTTAAATATGTTTTATGTTTCTGTTATTTGCCATTACAACTTAGGTCTCATGCTTAGAAGATCCTAGAGAGTCTACCAAAAGACTTTTAGAGCTGGTACACAAATTCAGCTACACAGCAGGATCTAAAGTCAACATTAAAAATTAACAGTATTTTAAACACCATTAATTAACTGAAGAAAAAAATCAGGAAGACAATTCCACGTACAATAGCTTCACAATAATAAAATATCTGGGGATCAATGTAACCAAGGAGGTAACAGACTTCTACAATGAAAATTTCAGAACACTGAAGAAAAAAATTGAAGAACACATTGGGGGTTGGAAAGGCCTTCCACGTTCATGTATCAGCAGAATTAAAACTGTTGAAATAGATATACCACCAAAACCAATCTACAGACTTAAAGCAACTGCCCATCAAATTACCTATGACATTCTTCACAGAACTAGAAAAAAAAATCCTAAAATTTATATGGAAACACAAAAGACCCAGAATACTCAAAGCAATTCTAAGCAAAAACTAGGCCAGGAGGCATCGCAATATTCAATTTCAAATTCTAGTACAAAGCCACTTGTAACAAAAGTAGTATGGTACCAGCTCAAAGACAGACACATAGACCCACGAAACAAAGGACATGGAAACAAAGCCATGCCACCTGGCCCATCTTATTCTGGACAAAGGAGTTGTGTTAGTCACATCATTGGAACAAAACACCCAACATCTGCAACTTCAAGGAGGAGGAATTCATTTTGGCTCATGGTTTCCAGAGGATTCAGTCCATGGTTGGTTGGCTCTCAACCTCGGTGGTGAAAAGCCATTCACCTTGTGGCATCCAGAAAGCACAGCGAGGTGGAAGCCAGGGATGAGGATACCCTCTTCCAGGTGGCACCCCAGTGACTCATTTCCCCTTTTTCTAGTTAACGTTTTATTTTTATTGGCTCATGTCTGCAGTATATACTGACTACATTTCTCAGTGATCCACCTCCTGTAACCAGGCCCCACCTCTGAACAATCCACTCAGCTATGACCTCATCAGTCCCCATAATCCAATCACATTCCTGAGGCCACACATCTGAACATGAGACTTTTGGAGCACATTTTAGAGCTAAACCACTACATTGTGGCTCTGGTAGTCAAAAGGCTCATGTTCGTCTCATTATAAAGAATGAATTCAGTCTATCTCTCAAAGTCACCAAGATTTAACAACTTCAGCATTGCTGAAAGTCCAAATCCAAAGTCTCTGAGGCACAAGTCAGACTCTTAGCTATGAACACCTGCAAAAACTAAAAAGGAAGTTACATATTTCACTATATCATGGCCCAGAGTAAACATTCCTTTCCCAATAGGATTCATAGGGGAATAGAAAGGAATCCAACTAAAGCAAAATCAAAACCTAATGAGGCAAACATTAAATTTTGTATGTCCAGCCCCCAAGACAGATTGTGACCAAACATAAACTCCACAGAGCTTGGACAGACCTGCTCCAAAAGCCTTGCAGGTTTCAGACAACAGAGCTGTTCTCTTGATGCCTGCCTGAGTTTTTTTCAGCAAATGACCCACATTCCTAACACCTTATCTTAGACACGTTTCTCGCTGCTGTGACAAAATACCTGATGCCCAAAGTTAAAGGGGAAAAGGTTTATTTGGCTCGCTGGTAGAGGTTTCAGTACATAACTGGCTGGCTCCAAGGCAGGGTGGTGGGGCAGAGGGGCATTGCAGAGGAAAAACATTCGTGGCAGGCAGAAGATAGCAAAGCAATAAGGTACCTTAACACTGTCTTTCTGCCCCTTTTATCTTTTCCAGACTATTTAAGGCAGGTAGCACTCAAAGCTTTAATTCTAGTGTCCTTAACCCTAGCACTGCACTATCAGTCAATCCCAACATCCCAAACCCTGGATCCAGCCACCTCTGAAAAAGTCCCTTTTATGACTCCATGAGACTTGGGTACATCTAGACACAAGCCATAGCACATCTCCAACTCCTTCAGTTTCACTTTCATAGCTTTATACATCATTCTCTTAAAGCCTGTCTTCCCAGGCTTTCCTTTGAACTCTAGAAGGAAGCCACTCTGACCCCACAACAATTGCATTCTTCACGTAGGTAAGACCAGCATCATTAAATGAAACCGATGTGTACCACTAGCATGGTCAGTAGCCAGGCCTCTTGCAACCAAGGCTGTAGCAGCCTTTTCATGCCTGGATGACTGAGAATGATGAAATGAATCCTGGGAAACCAATGCATTAGTTAGCCCTTCTTGAGCAGGAGACTTAGGGACTCTCTTCTCAAATGAAAGGTTTACATTCTTTCACCTTTGACCCTGTGATGGGTTAGAGCTTGCCAATGCCTGAGATACTCTCTAGGCACTTTTCTTTTTGTCCTTGTGCAAAGTACTTGATTCCTTTTAAATGGCACTAGTTTCTTGAACAGCAATACCTCTTTTGATCCTAACTTTACGTGTAGTTTCTTCTGGGGGACAATTCAAGTTTTTCCAATTTTTTTGCTTTGTCTTTTGCCCCCTATTCTCAACATAAATCTGTCTAATAGAAGTTAGCAAAATAGAGCCAGGCATGGTGGAAGACTCCTGTAATCCCAGTACTCAGGAGCCTCAGGCAGGAGGATCATCACAAGTTCAAGACCAGCCTGGGCTACAAAGTGTGCCCAAGACCAGCCTGAACTGCATAGTGAGACCCTGTGTCAAAAAGAAGAAGAGGAAGAAGAAGAAGAGGAGGAGGAGGAGGAAAGTAGTACCCAAGTCATAGCCTAAATGTTGGACTGTCTAGAAACTTCCTCTGCCAGATTAATTAGTTCATTGCCCTTAATCTCACTCTCCAAAGTTTTTGACATGAGAAAATGAAGACAATTTCTCACCAGAGTGTAACACATATTGCTCCTAAGCTCACTGCCAATGGAGTCCTTACTCGCAGGTGAAAGCCCCTGAGCCTCACCTTCACTGTCTACATTCCTATCAGCACCCTCATCTTCTGAGCTCCAAGTAGAATTGCCCCCATCAAGCTCTGCTTACAGAATTCTAAAGCTTCTCTATCCAGCATCTCCAAAACTTTTCAAATTCCTCCCACAAACCACTTCCACTGACTTCTAAACCAATAATCAAAAGCAGTCACAGAAGACCTCACTTCTGGTTACAATTTTCTGTGCTAATCCCTTTTCTGTCATTGGGGCAAAATATCTAACACCTGCAACTTTAAAAAGCAGAATTTACTTTGGCTCAAGTTTAGAAGATTCAGTCCAGATTGATTGGCTCCAAGTCAGAAAATGCAAGACAGAGGGCCCAGGTGAGAGAATGACTCTCACCCCATGACAGCCAGGAAGCAAAGAAAGAAGGAAGGAAGGAGCCAGAGACAAGAATATCCTCCTCTGGGTGGCACCCTTGGTGGCCCATGTCCTTTAACCAGGTGCCACCTTCTGATACCACTTTCAGCTATTCTCATCAGTGGATGAATACAGCACCACCATGATCACTCACATTCCAGAACCCCAGCCTCTAAAGGTGGACCTCTGGAGAATATTGTAAATCTAGCCTGTAACAGAAGCCAGAAGTATATGTTGGAGAAAAGACAGTCTCTTTAACAAATAATGCTAGGAAGGACCAGTGATTTAGCTCAGTGGCGTAAGTGCCTGCCTGGCAAGCATGAGGTCATGAGTTCGATCCCTGGTACCAACAAACAATGCTGGGAAAACTGGATATACATTTGGAGAAAATTGAAAATAGATCCTTATTTCTCATCTTGTACAAAAATCAATTCTAAATTGATTTTTTAAAAAAGGTTTAACTTTGAAATGGCTAAAAGAAAACATAGGGGAAGCACTTGAAACCATAGCACAGGCAAACATCTCCCAAATAAGAGTTCAGAAGCCTGAAAAGTAATAGCAAAAATCAACAAACAGACTGTGTTCAACTTGTGCCCAGCAAAGCAGAGTGAAGAGACAGCCTTCAGACCGGGAGAACAGCTTTACCAGCTATTCTTCTCACAGAGGATTCACATCTAAAAAGAACTCAAAAAACCTAACACCAAAAAATCAAATAATCCAGTCAATAAATGGGCAAATGGATTGAACAGACATTTCTCAAAAGAAGTGCAAATGGCCACTAGCTATATTTTAAAAAGTTAAAGATCATTAATGGTCAGGCAAATGCAAACCAAAACTACACTGAGATTCCACTGCAATCAGAATGGCTATTGTCAAAGATACAAAAAACCATCAGTGTTGACAAGGATGTGGGGAAAGGAATGCTTCTGTGCTCCTGGAGGTAACATAAATCAGCGCAGCCCCTGTGGAAATCAGGGTGAAGGTGGGATCAGAGAGTGGGGGGACACCTGTGTACCCATGCTTATCACAGCGCAATTCACAACAGCCAAGACGTGGAAGCAGCCTCAGTGCCCGTACACAGGTAAGTGCATTTTCCAATGTGCTCTGTACACACTTTGCATTAGTCCTCTACAAAGAACAATGAAACTTTGTTATTTGCAGGAAAATGAATGGAAATGGAAACCATTGTATTGTGTGAAACAAACCACTCAGAGACACAAATATGTCCACCGAGCCTGTGGAATCTGAAAAAGGTGACATGAAAGTCGAAAGGAGACTGATATTAGACAATGGAAGGTAACAAGGAGTTGAGGGTGACAGGAAGCCAACAGCAGGGTGGATATGATCATCTGTGTTTATCACACACATCAAACCAAGTATGTTATAAAAGTAATAGACTCCCAAAATAAAATGGAAATGGAAAGACCCTCAATCCCAGCTTAGGAGTGTTTTAAGTAAGTGCTGATAACATGGTTTTAAGAAAGCAAGGGGCTGCTGCTCACACCTCACTCACCTCCTCCGTGAGGACGCGCCCCTTTGCAGGAGGAAATTTCAGAGCTGGAATGCGCTGGTGTCCAGGCCTTGCTTGTCGCCTAGGGAGCTGGGGGCAGGAGAGGTCTTTAGCTTGGATGACCGGGTCTCTCCCGGGTCGTTTCCTCCCCCACGCCTCCTGCTGACACCACCGCCACCTGGAGGTCACTGCCTTGAGGTCCCCCGGAGCCCACAGAGGAGGGTCTCCATGGGTTTCAGAAACACTGTGGCTTGCACAGCTGGAGACCGCCAGCCCCCAGCTATCCCACAAGCGTCAGCTCTCGGCTCCCCTATCAACTGCCTCATCCCGGAGCCACTCCCTGGGTACAGGCAGACAAGGTCACGGGGAACCAGGCAGTGGGTGAAAACACAACTTCACACAGCGCACGGTCTCACTGGGCTTTTGCCTGAACTGAGGTGGCCCAGGTGGAGCTGAGCCTGGGTCTTCTCCCGGGATGCTGGTTAAAGATTTCCACCATGGCATTCCATCAATAGATTTCCACCATGGCATTCCATCAGTAGATTTTTTGCAATACTGCGGCTTCACACAGAAGTACAGGCCCAGCCCACTTTTGTTTTATTTTTTAAATTTTGACATGGCGTCTCTCTCAGTTGCTTAGATGCTCAAACTGGGCTCAGATCTGTGATCTACTGCCTCAGCCTCCCAGAGAGCTGAATTTTGAACAGTGTTCTCCAAGAATGAACTGAATGCATTGTCTGTCCCACTGTCCACTAAGCACTGTAGCGTGTTCCCGGCACACACAACCTACCTTCTTGCTTCTAAAAGCTCGTGTATCATGCTCATTATGCACCTGTTCCAATGCCTAACAAGCTTCCCTCACACTAAAACTTGCCAAGACCCAGGTAGGGAAACAAGCATAGAAGAGGATTCGCATCACTTGGAAGGAGCAGAGTTTATGTCAAATCCAAGAAGTTCTCCTGTGGTTATGTGAAACCTGATTAACTACAGTCCCTGCCGGCAGCATCAGCATCACCTAGAACTTGGTAGTGAAGAAAAATACCCACCGACTCTGCAGCCTGCAGAATCAGACACTGGGTGTGGGACCAAGAAATCTGTTTTCTTTCCACAAGCCGCTCTGTGAGGCGGACGCACATCCGAGCTGGGAGGGGGCTGAGCGGGACCTTCAGAATGAGCAACTTCAAGACAGCGTGTAGGGGAATTCTCGGGTATCAGAAAAGACTCACTAGAATCTTTGCCAGCTACAAGCTCATAAATAGCTTCCTTTCCAAACCGATCCAGGACCCCAAAAAGAAGGTGTGTTTCTGAACATATCCGGAAGAAAGGCAGTCACTGTGAAAATAACACCCTCTTATCCTTAGAAAGCACTCGTGTAGACCCGTGATCGGCCTGACAGGATACAGATGTAACGGTAGGGGTCACTTCCTCATCACTGGGACAAAATGCCTGGCACTCACACCTTAAAGGAGGCGAGGTTTATTTCAGCTCCTAGTCTGAGCAGTTTCAGTCCACAGCTGTCAGGCCAGGCACAGAAACAGCGTCGCCGCGGAAGGAAAAGCTGCTCACGCCACGGCGGCCGGGAAGCAGAGAGAGACAGGAGGCAGCCGGGGAGAAGACCACCTTCCCGGCCACGCCTGCAGCGGCCCCTCTAGCCAGGCCCTCACCCCCTAACAGTGAACAGCTGTGACCCTGTCGGCGGACCCCCACCTCCCTGACCCAATCACCTTCCAAACACATGAGGCTTTCGGGGGACACCAAACATGAGACTCCAGAAGAGAAGCGGTGGGCAGGTTAAGAAGCTGCTGTGGTTTTCCAGGAGATAAGCACGGTTCCTAAAGGGGTGGGAACAGATGGGAAGGGGGGCTGACCTGAGACCCCAAAGGTAGGGAGACCCCTGACCCTCCCCGCATCACCTGTTCATGCCTTTCTTCCCTCATCTCAGCAGCAGACATGGGAAATATTCAGAGGAAGGGGTAACCCAGCTCCCCAATATTCTCCACCACATGTCCAGAGCAAAACTTTGTGAAGCAGCTTCACTTGATGAATAGCATTGGTATCAACTATTTCAGGGAAGGTCGGAGACCATGCAGGTTTGGTTTACGATGTAAGAAGTTACAGAATCCAGGGTCCCCCGAGTGTGCTGGCTGTGGGAGCATAATGGGGTCATCCCTGGGATCTGGCCAGGGTTCCAAACACTAGGAAGATTCCGTTGGCAGGTGGGAAGGTCGCACAATGCTATTTGCTTGAATAAATTTGTGAGATGACAGCTAGATGTCCGGGTCACTGAGGAAGCCTGGTCTGGGAAGCTACCCAGACATCAGCTTTCTCCTAGGAGAGACCCCACTTTCAAAAGGCTTCTCAGGGGGCAGAAACTCAACGCTGCAGGAGGCAGAAACAACAGCAGAGCCCACGACCACAATCGGTCACCCTTTTAGAGGTCTGCGTTATGCAAGCACATGCAAGGACCAAAGAAAATATCTTTCATGAGAATTCTGAGTTGGGAACACCTACAGGCTAAAGACACCAGGAATCTAAGCTTGCCAAAAAAAAAAAAAAAAAAAACCATTAGGAAAGCAGGCCTGTCTCTCCTTCTCTTGGTACATGGCTTTTCACCCATTTTGTGCTAATTTCACCATGGTGGGAAGCTGAGCACCACAGTGATTTCTCAACAAAATGTTCTGGGTGTGTGACCAGGGCAACCTCCAATAAACGCTGGTTCCCTGTGGTCACCTTTGCTCCCGCAGCTCTGTGTGCAAGAAGGAGAAACTCCTCCATGAGACTGACCTGGGACTCTGCTGTGACCTGCTTTCTGTCACTCACGGAGGCATCGTTCACCTTGGCGATAAAGGATGCCCAGCTTCATCTCCTCTAAATGAGGCCACTGGATTCCTGGTTCTGGGGTGATTTTACACTAACCAAGGCCTCCTAGCCAGACAGAATGGCACATGCCTGTAATCCCAACACTTGGGAGGCTGAGGCAGGAAGACCGTAGTAAGTTCAAGGCCAACCTGGACCACAGAGCAAGACCCTGTCTCAAACAGAGACCTCCTAACGTTGACCTGTTTTAGAAATGAGGGGGAAGCTGTTATAAGGGTCCGAGGTCTGGCCCCGCTCTCTTTTGTCCCGCACGGTGCTGGCCAGCTTCCGCGCTGCCCGCCTCTCTGCCTGAGGTGGAACTGGGCAGTAGTAAGTGGGCTGCACCTCACGTCGCCCAGTGGCTCCCCCTCTTCTCCCCGCTCTGCTCCTCCTTCCCACTCCTCTGCTCTTTCTTGCCCTCCCTTCTGCCACTCTTCTCTTCTCTGCTTTCACTTGTTCCCAGTTTTCAAACCATCTTTACAAAGAGCTGTCCCCGGAGCCAGAGCCGCGAGACTGCTTCCCGCCCTTCCCCCGTCACAGGCTGCCATCCCAAGGGCGCTGCAGACACCTCACAGGCTCTGCCTTGCAGGAGTGGCCGCCGAGTACTAATTACAGGACAGCATCGGCCCAGAGGAGCACGTCTTCCCCAGACGGCAGCAACTCGTGTAAGTCATGAAATATTACAGGAACACTTGCAGTTTGCTTTGCATTTGTAACGTGAAAAACTGAACTATTATCTTATGACCTTAAAAGAGTCAAAGAGCAGACCACACAATGCTAGATGACATGATGTTTTCTAGTAATGTATTAACTTAAAGTATATATTTTTGCTTATTTCACCGTATTTCTCGATACACAAATCTAGTAATTGAGCAAACATAGCAAATAGCTGAGAGGACATGACAGGGATACCAGTTTAAATTTCTGGGCAGCAAAGACTACATTTCCCAGCATCCACTGCAGTTAGGTTAAAGTCATGTGATTGAGATCCAGCCAATGAAAATGAGTAAAAATTACACATTTCCAGAGCTGAGCTTTAAAAACATCTCTCATAGGTTTTTCTTACTCTATATAGCCGTATATTGAGTCCAGAGTGTGTCAATGCAAAAATGTATCCAGATTTACACAATAGAAAACTACAACTTAAACCATCTAACAAAACTTGTAAAAGGCAACATAAAACTAAATGTTCATTACGTTGGATTTGGCAATGAATTCTTAAGTATAACATCAAAAGTACCAGCAACCAAATTAAAAGCAAATAAAACTGATTTCATCATAATTAAAAACCTTTTTTCAAGATACATCATACAGGAAGTGAAAAGAAAACCTATAGAAGAGGTGAAAATATCTGAAAATGAGATACCTAATCAGGGATATGTGTGGATTTCGTTACTTATTAAAGAATCTGGATTACTCAAAACCCAAATGAAAATCTGAGAATATACAACGTATTCAAGCAACTCAATACAAAAAGTATCAAAGGAGGGATAGGAATATAGCTCAGCAGCACAGCACCTGCTCACTGGTAAGCACAAGGTTGTGAGTTCAATCCCAGGACCCCCTCAAAAAAAATTCAACAGATTTGGATAGATAATGCCAAAGAAGCTATGCAAGTGGTCAATAAGCACATAAAAAGATGCTCAGCATCACTAATCATTGGGGAAATACAAATCAAAACTACAATGAGATCTACTCCTAGCTACTGGAATGACTGAAAAAACAGCGAGTGTTGGAGAAGGGGTGAAGAAGTTGGAACCTTCGGACAGCCCTGAAAGGACGGTGAGGTGGTGCAGCCCCAGGAAAGCGTGGTGGTTCTTGGAAGAGCCGGGTGGAATTGCCGTCTGACACAGGCACTCAGCTCCTGGGTGCACCCAAGCCATCCGAAAGCTCAAAGAGCTCGCTATTCACAACACCAAAAAGTAGAACCAACGCAAGCGTCCATCAGCCATGAGTGGGTGGGCAGCATGTAACCGGCACACACGGGGGGCCAGTAGTTACCACCCCTGCAAAACGGAAGAAATTCGGATACATCCGACAGAAGAACCCTGAAGACATAAGTGAAATAGGCCAGAAAATGAGCAATACTATGTGATCTCATTTATATGGAGTATCTAGAGGAGCCAGACAGAAATAGGGTATAGGTGACTAAGGGCTGGGGAGTGGGGAAATGCTAATTTATTGTTCAGTGAGTGCAGAGTTTCCATTTGGGATAATGAAAAATTTAGAAGTGGATAGTGGTGATGGTTACATAACATCACGAGTGGAATGAATGCCACCAGTTGTTCACTTAAAATGTTTTAGATGGTGAATTGTATTTTATCTATAGTTCTCCACACTTAAAAACAGGAGAAGAGTGAAGCTTGGTGCACACCTGTTATCCCAGCCCTCGGAGAGGGTGAGACAGGAGAAGCACAAGTTCAAGACCAGCCTGGGTAACTTAGAAAAATACTGAATGGGGCTGGGGGGGAGCTTGATGAAAAGCCCTTGGGATCAATTCTGTGCAGAGATGGGGAGCGAGAATCCTCTTGGACTGAAATTCGCAGTGGCGTATGGCCTGGTGTTGTGCAGACCTTTACATTTTATCCTTGCATGTCCTAGCTTGGTCTACTGAAGAGTCCAAATAACAAAAATGAACACAACAGCAGTGGACGCTCCTAGCACCCGAACTGCCCCTAAATGCCAGTTCTCAAAAGGGACCAAGCATCTGAAATAAGCTGCCACCTTGAGGACTGGGCTAGCAGTGTACGGGATGAGCCTCCAGCATCTTGTTAGGGAGCACGAAGCCTCTCCCAGGAGCAAATAAGCCCAAGAGGCCTCCTGTCAACCTCCCACTCATCGAAGATGGGAAAACTTGAGTATCAATGAATGGTTAAAATAGTCTGAAGTAAATGCAATATGCTTATTCACATGAGTTCATAGTATCTTTAAAACCCCTTTGTCATATTTGGAGAATGCTAAGGTATCATTTATCCTGAAAAGTGGCAAACCCAGAGACAGAGTCCAGCATTTTTATTATGCCTGTCAGGAGGCTTCCGAGTGGCACAACGTTGGCAAGGGAAGTTTCCCTTTGTAGAACTGTTCCAGCTTTGATATAAAGTTAGCAGACAGACAGGCACGAACAGTGGGGCCCATGGTGGCACCGTCTCCCCATGAAGGACACACGAAGAGGGACACGGGGAGGGAAGCTGGCGGTTCTGTTGAGGGCTGTGCTAGGTAGCACCACCGCCAAGCAGGAAAGTGACTGGACTTAGAATGAAGCCCCAGCCCTCCAGGCCGGCGTCATCTTCCTAACCTAACAAGAGGCTCCCAGCGGCAATCGTCCAAGACAAGCCGGACCCCGTGGGGGGTGAGATTTCTCAGGGGGACCCTGGCCCATGAGGAGAGAGGAGGTGGGCCTTTTTCTAGCAAAGGGAGAACTGCAGATGAACAGATAACCAGGGCAGAGCCACAGAGGGACTCAGAGTTAGCAAAGGACGCCTTGGTGACCAAGGCCTGGGCCCCGGATACTCAGTAGGGAGAGGTCTCCTTAGATTGGCTGCTTGAAGTTCTGGTGCTTATGACAGTACCTGCCACATACCCCGAGCTTCTGTCCACCCCCTGCAAGGTCCAGATTTCCCCACTGCAGCCCAGAGGCGGATCTCACTGGTGGGAGTGTTGCACCCACCCAGGGGCGGGTCAGTGTACAGTATAAGGGAGGGAAAAATAGGTGTTTTCCTCTCTTTTGCCCTTTTACTCTGGCTATTAGTGGCTGCCATGAACGGCTTCCCCTCAGCCACGCCACCCTGCCTAGGAGCCTGCTGAGTATGGACTGAATCCTCCAAAACTATAAACTAAATAAACCTTTCCTTCCCTAATTTTGAGGGTCAGGTATTTTGTCTCAGCAATGAAAGAAAAGTCACTGAGACACCCCTTCTTTACCTTTTACGGTAGTGCCTCAGTTCACAGACTTAATTCTTTCCAAGATTCTGGTCACAGACCAAATCGAACAAGAACTGAATCAAATTTTCCCACAAAGGGAATCAGGGAAAGAGATTCATGAACCAAGGTATGGCTGTATTTTTCAGACAGGGTCTTGCTTAGTGGCTACATTGCTCAGTCTTGGCTTAAATTTGTGACTCTCCTGCCTCAGCCTACCAAAATGCTGGGATTACAGGCATGTGCCACCATGCCTTGCTCAGATACCGTTTCTCAATATATTCTGCAACAGAAGGCTGACGGCCCTTTAGAGAAGTATCCAGGGCCATGGCTAGAGCAGAGAAAGCATAAGACAAGCCCAGACTCTCACACAGCTCCAGAAGAAAGGAAAAATTCAAAGACAGGAACCCTAAAAAGGACCCAGGGGCCAATGTGAAAAGGGGCTCGCTGGTCACAATTGGAATAATTTGAGCAACTCGGTCATCCAGCCAGCTTAGATGAGCACTCCAGACACCCAGGCAGACAGGGCTAAGTGCCCAGCAGAGGACGACAAGCCCTTCTTGGCCGAGGAGAGTTGATTCATGTGCAAAAGTAACGGTGCAGTTAGGAAATCACCAGAGGGCATCCACTTCAGTCCTGATGGCTTCAAGCAAAAATCCTCAATAGATGCTGAAATCAGTGACCGGCCTGTGATGAGAAGCAGGATGTGCGAACAGTCTTGAAGCTTCGCCTCATAAAATTCTTATGCCGAGGCCACGGTGCTAAGCGAAATCAGTTAGATGCAGAAAGTTAAATTCTGCATGGTTTCTCTAATAATTCAAAGTATAAATAGAGTAGAGGTGGAAGGGAGGGAAATGGGAAATGTGAAAAATGAGAAACGTGAAATTACGGTGTAAGGAGCACAGAGACTTTGTTTGTAATAGAAATGAATGGTGGAATGATTGCCCAGTATTGTGAATGTATTTAATACCATGAACTGCATGCTTTAAAATGATTAAAATGGCAAAGTTTATTATATCTTTTACTAAAATAAGAGGTAATGAATTCTTTATAAAAAGAGTCGAATGAAAGAGGCAGGTTGAGAAACAGGGCGGCAGACTCTGCAGAGATGGGAAGGGGTCCGGAGGAGTGAGAGGAGGGACGGGGGAGTGAAAGTGACCGCCAAGCAGTGTGCATCCATCCCCAGGCTGAGCACAATCCCCGTGCATCACATATACGCACCAGTAAGAAACCAGAAAACAGATTCTTCCCCACAAAGAGAGGAACAGTAACCTTACAGCGAAGACCCCCCAACCCCAGCTTCCCAGCCAGCAATGGGGCCGTCAACAGCCACGGGGCAGGCACACCGCTGCCACGCACCCCGACCAGTGCCCAGTGAGGTGCTTCCACCTGTTCCTGCCAAACCTGCAGGAGCTGGTCTGAGCCTGCAGAAACATCAGAGAAGCCTTTTCACAGATTGTGCCGAAGCAGCTAAACATTTTGCACCTGAGTCAGGGCCATGAAAGATTATGAAAACTCTGAGGAACCATCCCAGACCTCCAGAAGAGCAAGGCAACAGAAGGCCTACATGCAATGTGGGGTGCTGGGTAGGAGAACAGATGTTACCAGGATGCTCATACCACAGGGTCCCCGTTCCTCCAGGCCAAGATCCGGGGACTCCTGACATCCAACCCCACCTGCCCCGCACCCCACTGCCACGCTGAGACTCAAGTCCACTTCCTCTCCCAGCTCCACGTCACCTACCTGAGAGAAGACGGCATATGCCCAGCTAAAAGGACAACTTAACTGGCTCCTCAGCACGGAGAACACACAGGGATGCAAGCCAGCGCCTCCCCTCAAGCCAGGGAGCTCAGCTCTCTGGTGCTCCAAATGGGTGCTCTGGGTTCCTGAAGACTTTGATTTAGGGGGCTGGGGCGGGACTCAGCAGTAGAGCGCTTGCCTGCTGCGTCCAAGGCCCTGGTTCAGTCCCCAGTACTGTGCACACACACACGTGCACACACACACACAAACATGCACACACACACACTCCAGATTGTAATACCCAGCTTTATTTAAAAGCCATATATGTACACACATACCATGTGTGCATACTTATATATACATGCTTCTACACACACTATATATATGCTTGTAATTTGGAAGGACACACACTAAAATGTTGTAAGTGGTAGTAGGCTTACAGGTGATTTTTTTTAAATGTCCCATATTACCCAATTATGGAATGCTTAAAATCAAGAAAGACATGAAGTAAACAACGTCAGTAATTTTAATTTTAATGAAAGTCATGTTGCCTTTGAAAAGTTTATTTGAAGGAAAACACTGACCCTGACATTGCTTTCATTCCGTGACAGTTCGGTGAAAGGGTAATGATCACAGCAGCAGTGGCAGTGTCCAAACAAAGTCTGCCTGGCTGCTGTCCCGAACTGGTACTTTTCCAAAATATTTCTGAAAACTAGGCCAGGGCTTGATGGGGAAAAAAAAAAAAAAGTTGATCTTTTAGAGGATTCTGAGTCCAAGCAAAGGCTTTGGTCAGAAATGTGCTAAGCTGAAACATCTAAAGCCAAACATGCATTTAATATGTAATTTACCGAACGTTTACAGCTTAGCCTCTGGTACCAGAACAATCACGTTAGCCTGAAGCTGGGCAAAATCATCCCACACAAAGCCTTTTTTATTATGAAGTGCTGAATAACCTTTTAATTTTTTTAAGTGTTATATTAGCTTTCCAGCACTGTCACAAATACCTGAGGAAAAAAGTTTCAACTCCTAAGGAGCAAAGGTTTATTTGGCTCATCGTTTTAGAGGGTTCGGTCTCGCTCCATGGCCCCCTGCTTTGACGTCACAGGGGAGTGGGCCGGCAATAGTCCAGGTTCTTGTGGACTATGAGGAAAGAATCCCCCAGGATTCACCCAGAAGTCAGCAGCAAACAGCTTCACTGATTGAAGATCACAGGGAGCTGTGCTCACAGCGAGTCTACCCCAAGAGCAGGTGGGGCACAGACCAAGACAGGTACAGGCGTGACGGAAAAGCACTGCACACAGGTCAAAAGCTCACAAAGGTACAACAGCCATGGAAAAGGGGTGGAGAAATCAGGCTTTCAGAATTTACAGTCCTGAGGCCTCTGCTTTGGGTGCCTCCCATCAAGTTCCTAGAGGCGATGGACAGGAATGATTGACAGGGTGCTGAGCCATCTCAGGGGCTCTCAGCACCCACGCCTGCCTGTGTTCACCCTGACCTTAATTATATTTATGAGATGCAGTGCATATTTATAATCTTGTAATAAGTTGAGAACAGGGTAAAAATAACCAGGAGGTCAGGTCAGGAGGCGCAGAGTGCCTTTGCTCTCACCTCGAGCCTCAGAGATGTCCTGAACTTTTGATATCTTATTCTCCACCTCTCCTAGGACAGTGGAAGCAGGAGTAACACAGGGTGCTGTTCAGAATCAAATAGAGGGCAGGGAGGGACTCACTGACCTCTGTTGTCTCCAACTGTAGAAGTGGCACAGCATGGCCAGATGTGTAGAGGCACAAAACTCACCCATGGCTGGAAGAGAGAGGAAGAGGAAGAGGCCAAGGTGCACCACACTCTCCACGGCTCCCCTCCAGTGACGACGAGCTTCCACTGGGTCCCACTTCCCAAAGGGTCCAGTAGCTCCCAGTGGCACAGGGCTGAAGACCAGCTTGAACACACAGGCCTTTGGGGGTGTTCCAGATAAAAACTATAGCAAACGTTATCCTGGAAGGGAAAAACCAGAACGTTTGGATGAGTGTGGGAGACACAGAGGAGAGTGCTGCAGACACGGCGGGCCGTGAAGAAAGCACACGGGTCACAGGGCGCTTTGCCTCACGTCCTGTGACTGACTGGGAAATGTCTGTTGCTGACACCTCCAGTGTCACAAGACAGGATCGTGCCACCCAGCCCTAGCCTGGGAAAGTTCAGCATCCAGAATATGAAGTATGATTTCTACTGAACACAAGTCACTGGTACCCCTCGTAAAGACAAAAGATGTCAAACCGCTGTAAACCAAGGACCATGGGTATTAGCCTGACCAGTTGTTAGCTTCTCAATATGTACATTTATGTTTTATGAGAGAAAAGATTTTTGTTTTACAATCAGTTTGAAAGGAAATACTGGCTGGGGAAGTATCTAAGTAGTAAAGCGTATGTGTGAGGTTCTGGATATGAAAAAAAATAAATAAATAAAAGCTGCTTGAAAATGAAATGAAAAACAACCCTGAGCAACTACTTTAAAGATAACGATGTAAAGGAAATTTTAAAATTCACAAGCCTGACACTATGTGGAGGACAGGATAGGTGGGAGCAGCCCGTCTAGACAGCCAGCCTTGGCATTCCACTGCCAGCGCAACCTGTAAGGCAGACATAAGGCAGAAGGCACATCCTGCTGTGCTAACCTACTCCAAGGACAGACTGGCTTAGTTAAAGACAATGATTGATTCTACTGGCTCATCGAGCCCCTGAGCTTCCTGCTATATGATTAAAAAATAAATAAATAAAACATTCAGCCCAGAACAAGTCTGCCTGACACATGAACCAGCCCATATAACCAATTATCAAATAACCTGCTATCAGCCTTTTGTGTTTCCCACCTCCAGCATATATGAGTAGGTTTAACCCCAAGAGGGGGCTGATGATTTGGAATTCAATTTCCCCCCTGGAATAATACAGTTGCCTTCCAACTCCTGGGTGCCTGTGTGTCTTCTGATTTGGTCCTGGTTTTTTCCACACAAAAACATGTAATATATTAATGATTGCTATTCCATTATCTTGTTATGAAATTTTGTGATACCTTTTTTCCATAAAATAAGAAAAAGAAGTCACATGAAACTCTCAATAATAAACAAGCAAATGGCTCAATAATTTTATGTTCTCCTAGGAGCATTGAAAACGTGTAAATATCCATAATGATCTCACTCCTCCCACTCAGAAA
Source organism: Hydrochoerus hydrochaeris (assembly GCA_004027455.1). Lineage (NCBI taxonomy): Eukaryota > Metazoa > Chordata > Mammalia > Rodentia > Hydrochaeridae > Hydrochoerus > Hydrochoerus hydrochaeris. The sequence goes on from PVLA01013415.1 coordinate 34,003, forward strand.
TTCTTAGATCACTGGGTGTGACTCCAGGAAATCCACAGAAACAGGCTCCAGCGTGCAGAGGGACTTTCTTTAGTGATTGCCTCTGTGTTCCCAGCTCATCTGCAAGAGCGCACTTCTGTCCCCACGATAGATGCTCCGCATCTGAACACAAGACCTGGCTCGGCGACACTCTCTTTCCTCTTTCTTCCTGTCCCTGTTTTTCCCTAGCTCACCCTCTTTCCAATATCTAGACATTGCTCACAACTAGCAGCCACACAAACACAGTGAAGTAAATACTGTCAAGAAAATCTGGGATCACACAGAAAAACTGCCTCAATAGCCTGGCCAGTGGAGACATCAGGGGGTTGCTGAGGTTTAGAGTCCAGACACCCGCTTCATTTGCAGAGCTCCAGACTTTTGCTAGTTTCTCTCCAAGGCTTAGAACTGCCACTTCCAACTTCTACATCCCCCAGAGCTTTGCCAAAGTTAGAAAAAAAATGCACTTTTCCCAGTGCAGTGGCTCTCAAAAGTGTGGTCCAGAGAGACCTGAGCATCTCCAAGATCCTTTCAGGAAAGGATGAATTGAAATCAAAATCATTTTCACAGCTGTGGTGGGCACACTTGGAGTTTTAGCACACTGGGAGGTGAGGCAGGAGGATTGCCCAAGTCCAGCCGGGGCAACTCAGCACCTTAGCAAGACCCCATCTCAGAATAAAATAGGGCTGGGATGGGGCTGGGGCAAAGTCTCTCGACGCAATTTGCAGTACCAGTAGAAAAAGAAAAAAAAAACTTTTTTCATCATGATGCTAAGATGTTATTTCCCTCCTCCATCTTCTTATAAATCTGTGATAAAATTTTCCAGAGGCTAAATAATGAGTGATTTCACAACACACTGAGCACAGAGCCAGATAGGAGAATCTAATTATACTCTACTTAGGTAAGTCTTAAGTCTTAAAAATATTCTGAGAACTGTAAAAGAGTGTCATTATTATTACTAAATACTTTTGATTTTGGAAAATATTTTTATAAAAATATGCTATTTATTTTCTCATGTAATGGTTTGCTTCTCTTAGCTTTAAATAAATGAAAGAGTTGATATTCTTTAGGGTTTTTTTTTTTTAGTTTTAAACATCAAATTTATTTGGAGAAAAACAAACAAAACAAAAACCCCAAAACAAAAGCCCCGCACAACCCAAAGGATGGGACTTTACATCTCAAGACATCACCCAGGTAGTAAGTCCACAGGTCACAAGTCATTTTCATAGAAGATATTTTTGTACAAATTTTACATTTTCCCAGGAGGGGACTTTAACCAGTCCCTGTGTCTATTTAGTGGAGGCAAGGAAGGGGAATGGGACAAAACAGCTTTTTTGAATCCAACTATTTGGAAGAGCAGACATGAATAGGGCAAACTACCTTCATCTTCACCACCCATGTACAGAGCAGCGTACTTGTTGCAGAACTGAACATGGAGGCTGGATTTTCCTCAAGTTTCTTTGGCTCAGGTGCAGATCTAGAGTCTTGGTCCTTTCTGCCACCTTCCCTATCCGACTCCTTCCAGTGGTCTTTGCTCCCTCCACCTCCTGGGCCACAGATGGAGCTCCCAGATGGGCCCTTCTGGGTACTCATCCCATTATTTTCATCTTTCCTTGCCGGAAGACTGGAAGGCTGAGCTGGAGCTAGTTCCCCCCACCACTTGGAGGTGATTGGCGCTCTGTGTCTGAGCCTTGAGATGGAGCAGGAGGGTTAGAACTTCGCTTCACCCATGCATCTCCTTCGGTGGGGGGCTGGCGTAACCTTCAGAGGCTGATCGGGTCTGGGAGGCTTAGAAGTTGGAGAGTGACAGCCTCCTCCTCACTGAGTGTTTCATTTTCTAGAGACTTCTCACTCTCCCTTCTTCGGGCATTTCTGCCAGGTGGGGCTGAGGTCCCGGTCTGCGATGATCCGCCTCCGTCCTCGATCCTTCCCGTTGCTGAGGTTCCTCACCTCGCCAGCTCGGGTGTCCTTCCCGAGGCCGGCGTTCTAGTTTCGGCTCCTCCCACTGTCGCTGCAGTTTCTCCTGCTCTTTTTCTAGCTGTTCTTCCTCTCCTCTTCCTGTGGCAGCCGTGTCAACAGGCTTTGCCCCTGCAAAGACAGAAGGGCTCGACCGGGCTGGGAGGTGCTAGCGGAAGAATCATCTTCCTGAGGAGCAGGCCGAGGCTTTAGGTTCAGCTGGGGTCTTTGGGGGGACCTCTGTCATCACGCCTATAATCGCCCGTGAGTCTGGAGCCCCCAGGGTCGATCATCTCCTCTGTCACACAGTCATCACACCGGTCTCCTCCTCTGTAATCATCAGCTCTATGGTACCCACTACCGTAGGTACCAAAGGCTCTCCTGCCTCTGCCTAGTCTGCAGTCATAGCTTCTGTCCTAGTCTCTGCTGCCTCGGTCAGTCATACCGATCTCGGCCTCTGTGTGGATCCACGTCCCGGCGTGGGCCATCCCCATCCAACGCCTGCCGGAGTCCAGCTGCGGCAGGGCTAGGGTTTCCCAAAGGTGGTCAGGGAGTCGGCGATTGGGAGACAGAAAACACTGCACACCAGTCTGCGAGTGAATCTGAATCCGCTTTTATTTTTTAGAAGCTGGAATATATATTTGCCAACCCTGGCAGCAACCCCCAGCCCCAAGCAGGAAACTCCCCAGAGGCCCAGGGCCAGGCAGGGACAATCCCAAACAATAGGTTTTAATTGACCTCAACTCCAAGCAGAAGGCGCCCCAGGTTCAGGGCAATAGGTATCAATTAACATTTTAATCTTGACATTTAGTCAGCCCGGGAAATGCAATCCGACCTACCTGACGCCCGCAGGAGGACCGGACACCCACAGGAGGAAGAGATGTGTGAGATTATTAGGCCACTCCCTACATTGCTTTTCTTATCATTTATGGGAGTGGCAGTCCCTGAGAGGACAGCGCCTGTCTTAGGTCAAGGACTCTTCACATGTACCCAACCAGGCCTTACCCGTCATGGGCCTGCAGGACAGCAATTGGTCCTGTGCCTGTCTTAGG
>PVLA01013416.1:0-37017 GCA_004027455.1 Hydrochoerus hydrochaeris
GAAGAATATTTTGAGTATATTTAATGGCAATGTGAACTTACTGTAATAAACTTAGAAAATTTAAATATACCATATTTTATGATTATATAGTACCTCATATATTATGATTCTTAAAGCAACAACAAAGATCATGTTTCAGATGATGCATTTGTGCAAAATCAATGGAAAATATATGCTAGAAATCAATATTACAACTGTCCTAAATATTCCACATTGAATTATTAGTCAAATCAAAAGTATGTCATTTTGTAATATATAAAAATTCACAAATATACTTTGTAATATAATATATAAAAATTCATAAAATCAGAGGATGAACCTCAGCTTTCACCCAGTATTTTATTAAGTATGCAAGCCTCAATAGAAGAAAACATTCTACTTATCAAGGTAATAGTAAAAACAACCCTGATTTTCTACTTTTTTCACTATCACAATGTGAGAAACATTTAGGAGACTAGATTTCAGAATACTGTTGATACAGGAAAAGTAGATATCTTAAGGAAAAACAGAAGTTAGCTGTGCTAACCATTTCAGGCTGACTATATAACCTTGCATCAATAAATACTATTGGAGTGATATTTTTCTAAAAATAGGACCTATATTTAATGCAAACTGCTCATAATTAATACACAGGGGATTTTAATATCACTTTACCATTAGTGCTTCATGTAAAATGTAGGCAATGATAGGCTCCCTCATTTTCTCTCCCCTCTTCAGAAAGCCTTTCACAAGGTCGGTTACTGCTCCTCCATTACACAACTGGAAGAAATTTCAAAATGGACATTAAAATATTATGATACCTTCCACTCTTTCAGTAAAAGCTTCCTACATTTTTAAATGTCACAATTTTCTGTTTTAAATGATCACTCTCATCTTCTCTACAGCTTCATAAATGAAATGAACATATAAACTCATGTACAACTGACTACTGGAACAGTCTTCATATAAATTAATGTTTTGGAAGATAATCTGGAGAAGCACTAGACTTGATTTTAAAAATTAAGAGTTATGAGTCTACAAATTATTCTTAAATTTTAGCATCTAAGGTGTAAGAGTAATGATTTGTGATAGATCAATTAATAGTGCAATAGATTCTATGTGGTCAAAATGGCTTTACACTTACGTATGCTAACCTTAAAAAATGCCTCCTTTTAGGCAAAATTTCAAAGTGCATTGAAATAAGGATTACAAGCAATGTTTCAAAAACTATTTAAATTGTCATTTTCCTATGCTTTTTTGGCATCTTCCCTCCTTATCCACCAAAAGCATGGACAATCTAAACAGACAATAAGAGAAATAAACATGATAGAGGACTCTATAACATTTAGGTTCTTGAAAATTTGGTTTCGTTACATCCCTCAGAAACCTTCCAAAGGAGCTGTGTGGTTTGTAAACATTAACATGTGATGGCTCATAAATGGATAGACAGCTCTGGGCCAAAAGAAGGTCGAGGGTGCTCTGACCCCACAAGTCCTTGATTCCTAATGTCTGGCCCCTCGCCCTTCACCTTCATCCTCGACGCTCCTCCCACGGCCCCCTGAGTGTGGTCCCTCCACCCTCATGATGAGCTATTAGATTTCCGTCCCACCCACCTTTGGACACCTACCAGTGCCCCGGAAACTAAAGAAAGACATCATTTCCTTGACTTTCTTCTAACTCAAGTGCAGAAAATGAGCTGAGAGCAATTATACTTTTAGTATCATTGTTTGAAATACTGAAGAAATTTTCTCAAAAATTTTTATAATATAGCTGTTAAATTGTTGTGCGCCTGAATGCTGTTAGTGTATAATTAATAGCTAAGAAGCACTGAGTACTGGCAGTATATTTCTTATCCCTTGACATGAAGTATCTCTGTACCCCAGTGTTATTCTTTTTGATGGAGGTTTTATCATCTCCAGGTTAAAGGTGGAAAAAATGTATGTACCACATTCATAATTGGTGGTTTTCTCTATTCAGAAAAAAACTTCTTTTAGCTAACACAGGAAGATGAGAAATCTGGATTCTCAATACCTGCATTTTGCTCTGTATAAAGAAGGTGAACAGAAATTTAGATGGAAAAATGAAGAGGTGTTACTGCCCTGGTTGCTGAATATAGTCTGCCTCCCTGGTGCGCCAGTGTCACCAGTTCACAAAATTACTTAGAACCGATGGAGAAATTGAGTCATTTAAAATTGTAAGCCACTTACTTAAAAGGGCCCAAGGTTTAGAACTAGTTTAAAAATTCCAAAAGATTATTGCAGGGAGATATATTTATCTTTTTACTTGTCCAATGTGTAGCCTTTCTTTAGCTGCACCTTCTGCAGTTTACAATTGGGAGAGAAAAATGAAAGTTGTCATAATCAAAATGGAGTCACTTATGTCAGTTCTAACACAAATTCATTAACTAATTAATTTAGGAGGTTATGAGGAAAGGACTCATATCTGTGTGATGGTAACTATCACAAAAACCTCTGTCAGTCATGTGCCACCATGTGTAGTTTGGGGACTGTTTTATTACTAAGAATTCTTTTGATGTTCTTAATACAAGTCTCCTATCAGCCATGTACTTTATAAATGTTTTCTTCCAGTCTGTGACTTGGCCTTGTAAATGTCTTCTAAACAGCAGAAGTTTGAAATTTATCATTTAAAAATGTTTATAGAATGTGCTTTCCCTGTCATAATCTAAGAAATCTTTGCTTAATCCAAGATCACTAAAACTTTTACAGTTTCTTTAGGAAGTTTTATACTTTTTGGTTCTACATAAAAGTAAATTTGTGACTCATTTTAATTTTTTATATGGTGTGAGGATGGGCTATATTTAGATGTTCAATTACTTTTGCACACTTTTGTATTTGTCAAAAGTATCCAAGATACAAAAGATATATCTGAGTTGCATTTAAAATACACTGTTGACACTAGGCCTGGATGAAGCCCTAATGCTAAATGAAAGGAGGTGATCTAAAAAGGCTACATACAATATGGTGTAATTACATAATGTCTGGGACAGAAAAAATTCAAGACAATGAAAAGGATCAGTGGTTTCTGGGGGTTAAGGGAAATGAAAAAGGAGAGCAAAGATTTTTATGCCACTGAAATTAGTCTGTATGATAATACAAGGGTGGACACAAGTCACACATTTGTCAGAATCCACAGAACGTACAATATTTAAAGAGAGAATCTGAATTTAAACTGTAGACACTAATCATAATGTATCATTAGTGGCTCATATATTATAAGAAATATACCTGGCATTAGGAGAACTTAAGAGGTTGTGAAGGGGTTAATTGGAATGCTCTCTACTTTCTGTTTAATTTTTCAGGAGACTTAAAGCTGTTCAAAAAATAAGATCTATTCATTTTTTAAACACACACACACACACATACACACACAGAACACTAATTGCTAACAGCAAGAATACAGCCAGGGATTTAGCTCAGTGGCATAAGCGCTGCCTGGTAAGTTCGAGGTTGCGAGTTTGATCCCTGGTACAAAAATAAAATAAAATAAAATATAAATAAATAAATAACAAAAACAAAAAAAACCCAAAAATGTTTTTTAAAAAGCAGGTGTGGTGGCACACTCCTGTAATCCCACCACTCAGGAAGCTGAGGCAGGTGGATCATTGCAAATTCAAAATCAGCCTGGGTTACAGAGAACTGAAGGCCAGCCTGAACTACACAGTGAGACCTGTCTCAAAAAAACAAAACAAAACAAAAAAACAACAACCCCCCCCAAAAAAAAACAAAAAAAAAGGACTTGAAATAATGAAGAAACATATAAAGGTTATATATAATAAGGTTTTGCAGAGGTGAATTACTTATCCAGAAAGTATTCTTGATATGACATATATACATATATATATACTCACTATAAAATTTCATAATACTGCTCAGTGAAAATTGGATACTTAGAAAAATCATTTGCCAATGGCAAATAAATATATGAACAAATGTTGTGTATACAGCTCAGTGGCACAACCACCTGCCTGGCAAGTGTGAGATTGTGAGCTTGATCCTGGATACAAAAAAAAAAAATAGTTCAACATCATTGGTCATTCAAGAAATGCAAATTAAAACAACACTGAGGTAACATCTTACTCCAGAAGAAATCAACTAATAAAAAATGCTGAAGGGTCTATAGGGAAAAAGGAACCCTTTCTTACTGTTGGTGGGAGTACAGACCATGGTGAGTGTGGAGATTCCTTAAAAGACTAGGTTTGGAGGTCCTGTTAGACCCAGCTATTCCACTTCTGGGTCTTTCCCAGAATTAAAAACATGGTACCACAGTGACATATGTGCACCTATGTTCATAGCAGCACAATTTGTAATAGCCAGATCTTGGAAATAACCTAAATGCTCATCAACTGAGGAATGGATAAAAAAAGGTGTGTTATTCTTATACAATGGATTACTACTCAGCTATAAAGAAGGATAAATTTGAGGCTTTTATAGGTAAATGGATTCAACTAGTGACCATACTTATAAGTGAAATAAGTCAAACATGCATGTATAGACTTATCATATCATCTCCTTAGTGCAAAAAACTAAAAAAGCAAATAAAATCCAAAATGTATAATAGATATTGTGAAAGCAAAAGGGGAAGAAACTTCTCAAAAGGAAGGAACAAATGGAATGCAGGAAATAAGAGAAGGGATAAGAATACATATATGTTTATATGTATATATGTATGTATATCTGTATATATGTGTGAATATGTATGTGTGTATATATATATGACAGAATATATATGTATATATATATGACAGAATATATATGTATAGATATGATAGAATAACTATAGTACTAATTTCTATTAGTTCAAACAGAATGGTCTGATCAATTTCTCATGTTATCTTGTAATCTGAGAAACTACCTTTTCAGATAACAATGCACAACATATTAGCCTTTGTTGATCTCCTATTACCTCGCTTAGAAATTCTGTATCACTGTTTTTATTCAAAATAGAAAAATCATGAATTTTTTCCTTCACATTCAGCAAATATAGATTGACTTATTAGTATATGCAAAGCACTAAGGTGGGTGTTAAAGTAAATTAATGATGATAAAGAAAGCTTCTACTTCTAAGAAAGATACAAATACAGTTAAAACTGTGGCTTTCAACCAGAAGAGATTTTGATCTCAGGGAAACGTCACTATGTCTGGATTGGGGAGCTGCTGCTGGCATCTGAAGCCAGGGATGCTGGCAAATATCTAAGGGCCAGGGATTTAGCTCAGTGGCATAAGTACCTATCTGGCAAGTACAAGGTCGTGAGTTCACCTTGGTTCCAAAGAAAAAAAAAGTATTAAAAAATATCTAAAATGAACAAGAATTCTCCCTCCCATGACAAAGAGGTCATTCAGGCCAACATGTCTCCACTCCAAGAGGGATAAGGAACAGTTACCTAGATTATATGCTAGGTCTTGGATCATAATTATGTGTACTAAGCATTATAGAATTTCACAGAGAGATTGCCAATATTGAGCTAGAAGGAAAAAGGAAAGATTTTAAAGGGCAGAAGGGATCTGTTGTCATGTATGTATATTGATGCCAGTTTTCTCCAGACTTTATTAGTACAATTACTTTGGTTTGCTGTCTTCTGGGCTACAGACTATATTTTGGCAGGGAGAGGGTAGATGATTTAGTTTTACCGACTGTGTTTTTTATATTCATTGGTCTTTTTTTTCTTTTTTTTGGTAACACTCAGAAGAAAGGCTTTTCTCCACATAGACATTATTTTGTGACCACTACAAGATGATAGTTAAATCATTTCCAATGACTTCAGCTCAGTAAATTTTTATACACAAGTATATATATATTAGAACTCAAACAGAAAGCATTTTAATGGTTAAAAAAGGAAAAAAATTATTTATTCTAGTAACCACAGACACTATTAATAGTGAATGAGCCACTGAACTAGTTTGCAAACAGGAGAAGAAACCTCACAATTCATTGTATGCTAAAAAGCAGTTTTTAGTAATGGTGAAATGTGAGTTGCTCTCATCACAAAGATAAAAGTTAGAGTAGAATGTGAAGTGAAAGACATGAACACTAAGTCTCTAAGACGTCTGTGTAAAGTTGGTAATGCAGGAAAAAGAAAACAATGATTACATACTCTGCTTTCACAAATCTAAGTAAACAAAATTGAGAAAAAGTATAGTCACAAATTTCTATGGAGTAAAGTAGTAGACAAGAAGCCATAATAATAGTCTGCATGGACCAAAAATACAAATCATCACTACTTCTTACCGAAAACTTACACATAGAAACCTACTGAAAATATAAAAATTGTAAGCAAATAATCTTGTTCTATGAAATTTAAATTTTGTTCCCTGAATTTAACATGATAAATTCTCTTACAAAGCTGAATTACCGAAGCAGTTCAATTAAGACAGTAATTCCTACATATGATCTATTATTGACTTATATGCTAATTGACATTAGCTAAGCACACTTCTTACAAACAATAAAGTACACTGTTAGGAGCTACACAAAAACAATTACTTGCTTTTTGGATGAAAGGCACTTTGAAAACAACCTCAAAAGTTATGAGTTACATAATATGAGAGGAACAGAATAAATTATGAAAGATATTCAAATTTTACTTATAATAATACAATATATTGGAAAACATTAGACACCTTCTTTCTTGTATGATTTCTACTATACTGTTTGTTATATGCATTGTGAAAAATAACTCATGTTTAGAAACTGAGGTTTGGGAGCAAAAATAATTTATATAAAATTCCAGAAAAAGTATCACTGAAATCAGAGAAAGAGCCTTCAACTATATCCCCCATAAAACACAGAATCTCCCACACATTACCTTAGCTCCTACACACCTTGCCTTCTACCTGGCAGCAGTGATGAGATGGAGAACACAAAAGGGAAAGAAGCCAGGTCTAGTAATGTGCACCTGCAATCCCAGCTATCTGGGAGGCTGAAGCAGGAAGATCAGGAGCCTGGCATGGTCAACAGAGTGAGATCCTCACTCACACACACATATACCCCACAAAACTTTTGCATGTCTATTACATAAAGAACAATCAGTACAAGTTTTAAATTTCTTATATTTATGAATCCATAAGTTATGAAGAATCAATGCAAATCTAAATTCTTGCCCTTCAGTCTCGAATTTCCATTTTGCATCTCTTGAGGTACACAAATTTCGTTATTTATTCATTCATTTTATTAAATTATATTAAGGCATCCTCCCAATTATTTTAATGTCACTAGAAAATCACAAATAACAAAATTTTAGAAATAAAATATTCTCCTATAATTTTATTTTTGAATACCTATTAGCTTATCTGCTGCACTATGGTTGTACATAGTACATATTAGGGGAAATCACTAGGTGAAGCGTTAGGGGAATCCTGATGGAATTAATCTAGGTTCTTAATAATTCACCCCCTATCCAGCCATGTGGTCACCACAGGGGATTTACTTCCCTATCACCTAAGCAGCAACAGTGGCTTAATTTTTAGAATACAAAAGGATTTTCTGAATGAAATTTCAAGAAACAGATTGCAATGCAAAACAAATGTGTGTGGGGGATACAACAAACATGGAAATGACTGAGCTGACATTAAGTACAAAATCAGTATACCAAAGATTACTTTTACAAACATGGAAATGACTGAGCTGCCATTAAGTACAAAATCAGTATACCAAAGATTACTTTCTCTCTAAAAATCTTCCTAAAGATCATCCACATCTGATCACACCATGAACACCCTAATTCCTCACTGAGAACTAAAATCTCAAATCCAATGAAATTTACTTTTATTCCAACTAGCATGAAATGCTATAAATGCTTATAGATAAAGAAAAATAAGAGTAACTTTGAAACTGAAGTATGAATTTGTTCTTAATGAATATGAAGGATTAAATTATATAAAGGAAAATATATTCTTTAATCGGGCAATAGCTCATAAAAGGTGAAAATAACCTTTTGCTTCCCTTCAAAAATAACAGCATCCAGGTGACTGAACTATGTGTTATTTAACCTATGCAACTTGTAAATCACCAAGATAAAGTGAAAGGGAACTTATATTAGGAGACCAAAAAATCCTTACGTACAGATTTACAATACAATGCTAAAATATACCTTTAATATGTTTTAATCAAACAAAACTGAAGCCCAATTTTCCTTAAGCAGGGGTACACTAATTAAATAACAGCATTGCTGAAAATAAATTCTCTACTCTAGCAGTAGGGACACATAAAAAATCAAAAGTAAAAAAATAACTAGTCAATAGGGATAATGTTCCATAAGTAAATTATTGTGACTAACCGCCAACTACTGCCTTTATAAGTTCTCTGAAAATATTCTGTTAGGAGAGAATATGAGATTTTTACTCAAATTTCTGAAAAGACACTGCTAATTTCTGCAGTCAGAAATTGTTACTTTTGCTGTTTTGCATTGATTTTTCTTATTTTTAGAATGTTCTGAGGTCCTAACGAGGCCACACAAGCAGAAACTCTCATTTTCTAATAGTTGTTCTAGATTTTACTTGGCTCTTTTTATAAAAGTGTGACCATCACTCGAGCCTGAGTCTTATTGTGGACACTACTCTTCAGCCAATACTTACAAGAGAAACTTCTAGGTTGTATGTGAGGTATATAAGGGCTTGATTAAAAAAAAGTATCTAAATAAAAATAATTTTTTAATGAGAGAGATTAATGGCAATGTACAGCAAAAGGTGCACTGCCACTAATCTCCCTCAAAACACTCCTCCTCATTTCAAACTCACCCCATTATCTTTGCCGCTCTCTGAAGCAGTTCTGGAATTTGGTTCATGTCTTTATAATGTATCATCAAAAATAGTGAATGCTGCTACCGAGTACCATTCGACAGAAAGGAGGCTCATAAACAAGGGTGTTCCATCCCTTATTCCCCAGATCTGGGACAGTTCAACCTCTGGCTTTTCCCCATGTCGAAATGACCATGAAAGGTAAAGGTTTTGAATTGATTCAGGACATCAAGGCAGCCAAGACAGCACAACTAAAGACAGGATAGAGAACTTCCAGAGCTACTTCAGAAAGTGGCAAGAATGTTCAAAGTCAGGGAAAGTATTATGAAGGGGATTGGTAGCAATATGCCTTTTACTTTAGTAAAATATTTATTTAAACATCTACTGTGTTTTGTGGTTACACCTTGTGTAAGACACTGCTGTGCATTTCCAAACTCACCATTTTACCTCTCATAAGCAATGTTTAAGAATTCAGTGCGTTCTATAGCCTCACTAATACTCAGCATTATTAGCTTTTTAAACTTTAGCCATTTTAATAGGTGTGTAATAATGTCTCATGGAGTTTCAATATAAATTTCCCCAAAGATTAAAGATATTGAAAATATTTTATAAATCCTTTTGTAAAGTATTCATATATTTTACTGTCATTTTTAAATTGGGGGGGTGGACTTTTTGTTAGATAAATTTCTATTATACCTAATGTGCTGAAACATGATGGTAGAGTTTTGTAAAGAGTATTTTTCATGATGTTTTTCACCTTTACTTTGAGTTTATTAATGCAAATATGATGCAGTGAATGTTAATGTTTTTGTTAACTGTTTTTACAAACTTACATTCTTGAAAAAAAAACTCTAGTCATGATGCAGTAACATTTTTACAGCAGTGGGTGTAATTTCAATATTTTCTCAAGATTTTTACATGTATGTTTGAATGGAATGTGAGACTGAAGTTTTCCTGCACTATGTTGTCTGCTGTCAGGGTCACCTTTGCCTTTAAAAATGATTCAACAAAATTATTTCTTTCTCAGTGTCTTAGTTACTTTTTACTCGTCACTGAGACAAATTACCTGATGTCCAAAGTTGGGAAAGGAAAGGTTTGTTTCTTACGAGGTTTCAGTCCATACTCAGTTGGCTCAAAGGCAGCGTGGCATGGTGGGGCTGCAGTTCAAGGTGGCTGCAAACAGCAAGCCGAAACCAGCAAGAGAGAGAGACACACCGTCTTCCTGCCATTACATCACATCCTGGCTCCACACCTAGGCCAGTGTAGCACTCACATCTCCAATCCAAGGGCTAGACAATGAACCAATCACAAATGCATAATGCAAAGGCATGAGGCTTGGGGCCAGTTACATAAACCATGACACTCAGTATCTCACAAGGTTCTTACTTCCAAAGTGGTAGGATGAAGAATTCATGGATCTACTGTCCAGTGAAATAACCATAATCAGTGAAAAACAGCTGCTGTTTAGTTCTGGATGAGCTTTTTAGTGTTCATCAAATTTAGAAAAATGTCAGTCATTTATTTAAAATAATGTATCCACAGCTCATCCCTATCATTCTCAGACTGCAATTACACCTATGTTGAAATATAATTTATTATAGGTCACAAAGGTATTTCTCCCCAGGTATTTTTTCCATTTTTTTATAACTATGTTGCAGTTTAGATAACTTGATGTTCTTGTCTTCAAATCCACTGATCTTTCCACATCTGCTATTAAACTCAATTATGACTTTTTTTAACATAGATATAACATTTTTTCAGTTACAGAAGTTCAATTCTTTTTACAGTTTTACCTCTTTTATTATTGTGTTACTGCTTTTCTTTAAACCCTTTAACATTTTATAACCGATAATTCCAGTGTCTGTTATTTCTAGGTTTGGTTCTAGGCTCTGATACTGGGTTGCATATTCTCGCTTTATGACGTTTAATAATTTAGAGTTGGGTATTATTAATGACACATTATGGAATGTCTGGATTTTGCTGCCTTCCATTAGTAAATGTTGATTTTGTTCTTGCAGGCAGTTGATTTTTGAACCAATTTTGAATAAGAAGGTACCTATATAAAGTGTTCTTGAAGTATGCAATTGGATGTTCTTCAGTAACTATATGCCATCATATAATCACTAACTCAACAGTTGGCAGCATCACACATTGGTAGTGTCATCAACAAAAATTCTATAAGAACTCTGCTTTAAGGCTAGTTTATCCCTTCCGTTAATATATAACCTTTCTGGGGGTTTCCACTAAATACCTTAAGTATTCAATGTTTCCCCAGTTTCCTTGGTCATAACTCAGGCATCACAGTTCTGCATAAACTTCAGTAGCTGTTCAGACAGTAGCCTAGAGGAATTCTTTTTCCTTGGATAATTTTTGTTTACCCAATGCATGAAATCTCACCATATATATATCCAGCTTGATTTTTAATCTAAGGCTTTTATGTCTTTATTTAAATTGTATAGATAACTGTTTTGTAGATTTCTGGAGCTTTTTGTCTGCATAGCTCCCTCCCTCTTCTCTGAAAATTCTAGCCAGCCAAGCCTTCCTCAACTTTTCAGTCCAGCAAGGCTGCTTCTGTCTCCTTGGGATGCCCTCCCACTGTGGCCTGGAAGCTGTCTCCAAGATGAGCTGCTGGCAGTGTTCCCCTCATTTGTTTCCTTTTCTTAGAGAAACAGCCTAAGCTCTTCCCCAATGTTTTTTGGAAAGTGTGTTTCGGTGGTTTCCTGGCTGTTCATGGCACAATCGTATGTCAGTACAACACTGTCATGTTCAGAAACACGCTCCAGGTAATTTTTATGCTTGTTGACAGTGTTACAAATCTCTCTCCCTTTTTCTCTTTCTCTCTCTCTCTCCGACTCTGTTTCTGTCTCTCTTTCTGTTTCCCTCTATATGTGTGTTTTAATATAGTTTCTATGACCCCATTTTTGGAGTTTTTGCTTCTATAGGATTAAGGTGATATGAACTTTTCACCAGAATAGTCACAAAAACAAAGAATAAAGGCAGTATAACTTCCCTTTGTTTTTAGGTGGTAGATCAAATGATGGGTTTTCTTTGATCACTGTTCATGAAAGTGCTTTTGTTTTAGTCTCTACATTTATATTCATCATAGCACTAATAAAATATATAGTTAATTTACTTTTATTTTAAATTATTTTCCCACCATTAGACAATAAGCTCTATGACAAAAGAGTTCATCTTTTTCTTTACTGAGAGCCCATGACCTACCAAAATGACTAGCCCAAAGTAAGAGATTATTATTTGTGGGATAAGTAAATGCCTGGATAAACTTTAATTCTGAAAAACTACGCATGTGCACACACACACAAACAAACGTACAGGTGCATCCAAGCACACAAATAAAAGGACATCTTTTCCTGGGGTGTGGAAGTTACTTACTCAAATTGTAACATATTTGACTTGTTTACTATTTTTTTTTTAATTTTTTTTGTACCAGGAATTGAACTTAGGACCGTGTACTTGTCAGGCAGGTTGCTTGTGCTGCTGAGCTATATCCCTGGTCCCTCATGTTTGACTTAATTTCAATAAAACATATTAATGTACCAAACTCTAGATTGCAACTAAATACTGATAAAACATTAATGACAGCTGGCATCATCACCCAATGGATATTTTCTAGTGTGCATTTTTGTGACATATAAAATTGTGACATTACTTTACTAATGCGTAAGCTAGAAACAGCCTGTCAAAGATGTTATGACATACAATGTAAATGAATCATTTATGTATTCTGTAGTGTACACCATCATGGAACCACTAACTCAAAATATGCAACAGTTCCTTTAATCTAAAACATTTAAAAACTCTTGGCACCATCACAAACTGATAGTGTTATCAACAAAAAAGTGTATAACATAAAAAAACTAAGAAACATTTTAATGTGTAAAATAAAAATCAATTACTTTATCAAATAATATTTCTGTCACCTCATATTTTTTCTTGAAGTAATACAATAAACTTATACTCTTGTTCAGAGAACTAAGACACACAAAACACACACACATATACACAAACATAATTTAAGTATTTCCTTAAAGAGCATAATGAAGTATATTTGCCCTGTTTTTCCATCCTGTCCTTTAAATATAATCTAAAATGAAATTGCTCTAGATAACTGGCCACCTTTTCTGTTGCAAGCACACCAAATAACAGCTTTTTCTATGACAACTGGAAACAGGTGTCCACTCTTAGAATGTGAAAGGTATTGCACTGTCTGTTCCTCTACTGCGACTGCAAGCTGCCAAAGGGAGGCAGAAATAATGCTGCACTACTGAGAGCACAGAAGTCCAGCTGCCACCCGTCCCACATCTCCTGGCCCTTCACACACAGCAATGCTTTTTTGTCCCCTTCTGTGTTGGCATCACTAAAGGGTTAACAGCTGATAACAACCTCATTCTAACTCCTCTTCTCTCTCATCCCATGTTTCCTTTCCTCATTACAGGCCTTACTTATTAGATGTAAGTATAAAAACCAGAATAACCAATAATGCATAGCATATGAAAAGTAGTAATGTCCAGGGAAACCACTTTGATGGCCTAAAATGTGCATTTGAAAGGCTGCATGACTATTTACTGATTTCTGTGCTTTTCAAACACCACGTTTAATTGCCAGACTTTGATCTCCTGAAAGGGATATAATTTCAAGAGAAAAAAATGCTATAATTGAAAAGCAATGAGAGAAAGCAATGTTACTATTAAGAATGAACAAATCAGGCCCAATTCAGTTGAATAACTGAATGCATTCTGCAGCACCACCATTGAAGGAGCTATCTGAGCTAAGATTGGATTATGAGAGGAAAGGCCCTTTAACAGAAAGATGTCCCAACTCTGAATTTTGGTCCTGTTACATTTGAAAGAGCACATTAAGCAAACAGCTCTAGAAAGAGAAGTCTGGGTTTCCCTGTATAGTTAAAATGTGGTTGCTGAGCCAGCCAAGAAGAGAAAAATTACAGTTAAATACCAGTTGTTCCCTTTCCTTTCATCAGCAACAAAGGATTAATATGAAAAAGCTTTAACTCTGCACCAGTGTTAGTGTGGTTTCCTGGTTCAGGTGATACACATATACACACCCCTGACCAATCCCAGCTTCCCAGTCTCTCCATAATCCTTGCACTGATCCCCCACATTAGGAATGAAAGGAAGCACAAAGTGAAAAGCAATACCTGTATCTTCCTAAACAGGCTGATTAAGGACATGGTGGCAACAGGGGGAAAGGAAGTGAGACATCTCAAAATGAAGCATAATTTTAAAAAATAACATTGCTTCTCCTTCTATGCCTAGATCAGTAGGAAAATCTAAAATATTACATGACAATAAAAAAATCCTCATAGATATTTTGTAAAACCCAAGTCAGCAAACACAGAAGAAAACTTTCTCCCCTTTCTCTTATTACATAGTTTGGTTCAAATGTGTCACTGGAATTTCAGAGGTCCAGAAGCTGGCGCTCTTTAATTAAACCTGGGCAACATTTAATCTCTAACTGAACAAACATTCCTAAGAAGGAAATAATTCCTCAAGAGAATGTTGTATATTATTCATGCTTAAACAGTTATAGAACAATAAAATAAAAGGAAAATGCAAGGAAGAGAAAAATCACATCCAGTGTGAAAAAAATTAAAAATCATGACTAAAAAGAGACTGTTCAGCCAGACCTGGGAAAATATTATTCCTAGGATTTGAATTCTGGATTGAAATACAAGCACAATGATTTGTCTTGGTAGAAAGTCATCATGTTGAAGTGCACAGAGGCTGATACAGTCTTCACCACCTGGCAGATTTACAGAGAGGGCTGGCATACACTGCTCGGTTACACCCGACCCCCACACTTTGTTTATGTTCACTTACACTGGAAGTCTATCTTTGATAGCGTGACTCTCTGGATAACATCACCCCCTTTTGGGCCGCTCTTTGGATATACTCATGCAAAATAATTTATTTGGGCTTTCTTATGATAAGAGGTGTAATTAGCAGTTATTTTGTAGCACAAAGTATTGATGCTATAAGCCAATTTTCGGAAAGTGCCTTTAATGCAGCACCTGCACCATTCATGTTTATAAATCAGGTAATTGTACATCTAGCCACTTATGTGTACATGAAATTACTCTAATTTACACATGCAAATCAATAATCTTGTACACATTTGTCATTTGTCAACTTCTTGCTTTTATTATGCTCCTGTCCCCCATTTTGTAAGTTCATAGAGGTGAGATTTCTGAAATATTTTATTATAAACTCATTATTTTTTTCAAACCATTTAAGGATACTTCTAATATCCCCATCTGATAATAAAATATACGGAAAATTCAAAAAACCTATTAGGTTGTTGCTGATTCAATTATGTTACCACTTTACTTACAGTGATTTTTCCAAAACGATTTTAATCAATACTTTCTCTTCTCTTAAAAAACAAAACAACCCTCTTCCCCCCAAAAGAAAACAACAACAACAAATACTTAAATGTAATTAGGAGTCTCCAATTTGGGGGCTGGGGATTTAGCTCAGCGGCATAAGCGCCTGCCTTGGAAGCACGCAGTAGTGAGTTCCATCCCTGGTACCGATTTAAAAAAAAAAAGTTTAAAAAAAAAAAGGAGTCTCCAACTCTCCCCTAGTACCAAGTGCTAATACTGAGAAACACCAATATATTTAGAACAGGGATTTAATAATCTAGAAAACAATGATTAATTTTATTCAATAGTTTTTAATCTCTGAGCAAAGATTTATACCTTGTTCCTTATCCAGTTAGGCCCACATTAGTCAAGGTATCCAAATCTCTATTTAAATGCTAATATTCCCATTTTACTCTATATGGTAGAAAAATTTTAAATGCATTATTGAAGATGCGTTGAAAGATATGCAAAACTGTATTTGGGACTACATCAAAAATGTGCATTACATCTTAAATGTATAAAATCGACACAAAGAAAATCTTTACATTTCTACACTGATTTAAGGAAAAATGGATTAAGGGGATAATTTATATTGCATCACTTGGCTAAATTAAATTTGATGAGTTTTTTTTAAAGTTTATCTTTGTTTACTATTTAACTGAAAATATTAAACTATTTTAAACTAAAAAGTTACAAAGTTATTTTGAAATCTGTTATGCTTTAGATCTAAAATGTCCCCCTGCCCAAAGTCTCTGTGTTCAGAGGTGGGCTTTTGGAAGCTGACTGTGTTATGATGGCAAAAGTGCTGGTGAGTGGATTAAACCACTAAAGAGGGGATGACTGCACACTCTGGGAAAAGACTGGGTGCCGCTGGAGGAGGGAGGTCAGTGGAGTGTGCCTCTGAGGATGTCTCTCTCTGGCTCTTCTCCCTCTCTCTGCTTCCTGGCTTCCAATTCTTGAGCAGCTTCTTCTGCCCTGCCTTTCTACCATGCCATTTGCCTTGGAGCCAGCTAACTACGTGCTGCACCCTCTGAGACCATGAGTCACAACAAACCTCTTCTGAACTTGAAGTTATGGGTGTCAGGCATATTGTCCAAGTGATGGATAAAAAATAATAAACTGTCAAATTTAAAAGGGCATAAATGGTTATTTTTGAACTTTTTTAAGCATTGAAAATAATATACAGCTTCAGATAATGAAAATGTTTTTGAAAATGGTTTTTTTTTTTTTGGTATCAGGATTGAACATACAACCTTGTGCTTGCCAAGCAGGCACTTAAGCCACTGAGCTAAAACCCAGGCCTTTATTTTATACTTTGGAGGGCTCTCCATTATTATAAGTAGGAGATGAAACATAAATTTATTTTTTCTCATAAATCTCCATTAAAATGCTAGAAAATGAATGAAAAGTATAAACCACACACAAAAAAAGGACAGAAAAAGAGCAATTGTTGGGATCTGTTGAAACTGGAAATTGAACACATGTGCAGGGCTGTTGCATGGCTGGGATAAGATAAGATAATGGCTGAGAACACCTGCCTCCAACTCCAGTTAAAGACTGTAGTTGCAGGCATCTCACTCCTGTGTGAAATGCAACATGGAGATCTTCTCATAAGATAGTTCTCCTAAATTAGATATAATTTGTTACTGGCAAAGTCCTTGAACCACTTCCAAGGTCTGTTCAATTTTCCTGCATTTTCCACTCTAACCCCCTAAATAAACACAGGCTACCCAGAGACATCCCTGTCTCAGCTCTCAAGGCCTCAAACTCTACAGAAGGGCTTTGATTTTCTTGGATCCCTAAAATCACACCACTTATCTCATGTATTTTAAGCCTTCTCTGTACACTCATTTGGGAGATTGGGGATCTAGGCCAGGTCCCTGATAAGCAATGGACGAGAGATATCAATAAAATTTTACAATATGGAAGCAGATGGGCAAGTGGTAATTGACCTATCGAAGAAAGACTTGAGGTGTTTTGTGGATAAACTGAGCAGGTGAACCAAGGTAGAGCTGCAAAGTGGTGTAGGTAGAGATACATTCGGTAAGGGGCAGAAAGAAAAGGATAATCACTAATCCAAAGTCTCTAATACAAAGACTCCACATTTTCTTTTCTTTCCACATGTGGAATATCAACTTTCTAACCCTGCCACATAAGTGACTGGAGGTTCTGTACCCTACAGAAATGGAACTGGAAGGACTCAAGATTTGGTGACAACAGCAGATTAGTTAACAGGAATATTGTTACACAAAGTATAATGCAGACGAATAAATTTTGAAAGAGGAGATTAATGAATTCAGGACATAGTGGACTCCACCCAGGTGAGAAATACAGATATCAGAGGTCAGATGCATGGAAGACCTATAGACTGAAACAGACAAACACAGGGTTCCAGAAGTACAATTGACAATCCTGTAAAAATTAAGAACCTAGCTTATTAAATGGAAGAGTAGTGGCTCAGCCATACTTTTCCAGGTACTGCAATCACAACCTGTCAAAAATACACAACCTTCAGGAGAAGGTGACATCGACAACTTGATCTACATTTTTACTGCTTTATATTTGACCCTTTGATTCCAACTGCTTTTTTGTTGCTTTTGGTTTTTGAGACAGGGTCTCACTGCATTACCTAGAATGGCCTTAAGCCCAGACTCAAGTGACCCTTCTTGTCTCAAGTGTCCATCGTTATATTTAGCTTCTTCCTAAAATTAGATTTACTGTAACCAATACATAAAACTGAATGTTAATGTGATAATGGGATGTTTCAAAACATGTATACATTATATAATGTTTAAATCAGTGTAAACATAGCTATCTCCTGAAACTTTTAAAATTTCTTTATAGAGAAACATTGAAAAATCCCTTCTTCTAGAATTTTGAGATGCACAGTACATAACTATTATCTACAACCAATAGATGCTGTATAAAGGCATAAAGAACAACTTATTTCTATCTGTAACTTGGTATCCACTGATCAGTCTTTCCCCATTCATACATCTATCCATCCATCCTCTCTACAGCCTCAGCTAATCACCCTTCTTCTCTCAACTTTTAAAGGATTGACTTTTTTATATTCCACACATGAGTGAGATTATGCAGTACTTGTTTTTCTGTGCCTGGGTTATTTCCTCTAACACAACAATCTCCAGTTCCATCACTGCCAATAATACCTGTTATTTATTATCCAAAGTTTTATTTGCATTGAAAAAACCAAAAATGATCAGGTTGTATTTCAAATTATATTAGGTGAAAAACTAGAATAATTTTATGAGTAATACTGTCAAGCACTTTAACTATAAAAAAACAAAGTAAATGTTAAATGTTGAGAATGGTGTTTCCTAGCTTCAAGTATTTTCTACAATAATTTATTTGTAGAATCACTTTAAAACTATAGTAGAAAAATATGAAGTAGGAAAATGATGAAACTTACATATGATTATTGAATTTGTTATGGTCTGAATGTGTCGTCTCCAAAATTCTGGTTTTGAAACTTTATGGCCAATGAAAAAGTATTAAGTGGGACCTTCAAAAGATGATTGGCCATGAAGAGTGAATAGGATTAAAGGAAGTATGTAAAAGTCCTCACACAGTATGAGACCCTCTTGCCTTTCTGCCTTTTACCATGTGAGCCCCCAGTTCCATCTGTGAAGTAGAATGCAACTCTCATCAGACAACTGAATCTGTTGGTTTCTTGAAATTCCAAAAAAGTCAATTCTCCTAAGACTGGCAGTCACCTTATTGGGGAACTTAGTACTCCTCCTCTAGAGAAGACTGGCAAACACTAAGAAAACTTACTCTCAAAACTTGGCTAGGCAAACTCCATAGCTTCCTTTTGACAACTTATTCAATATCAACACCATTTTTAGTAAATTACCTTCCTCATAAATATAAATACCTAACTCTGTAGTTTAAGTCATTAACAGTCAATAGAGACAGTAAAAGAAAATTGTAGCTATTTTTATCTACTAAAGTCTCACTTAACATTAATTTTCTCTTATACCCTGGCAGCTGGGCCAGAGCCTCAGTCATATATTAATTGAACAAAATATAAATGAATAATTAAGTGACAATAAAATCTGGTAATTTTTTTATTTTCCTACAAAAAACAAATCTATTTCTTCATTTCTTTTCCATTGTGGACTCATGTCCTTTTAATCATTAATAGTCTTTGTAGATTTTTAAACTTCCTGGTGTATATATTAAGACAACAAAGTCCTAACTAGACACAACATTCTACTGAGAAGTGTTTTATGGTGTTGGTGTTATATAAACATTAAGCCTTTCCAATTTTTACTCACACAAGTAATGCTTGAACACTTACCTCAAGAACCAGCCACAATTTATCTCCATTAATTTTATCCTTTTTAAAATAAATTCCATAAAATTTAACTACATTAGGGTGGTCAGAAAGTGATTTTAGAATGTTGTATTCTGCTTCAATTTCTTCATCAATATCCTAGTTTTAAAAAATCATAAGAGAACTGTGAGAAAAAATATTAATAATGCTAAATAAACATATTAGACTATCAAACATAGCATTTAATTTTGTTAAACCATAATCATAAGTTTTTACCTTGTTTAGTTACCATGTGCTGAAATTTTTCTCAACATTATGGAGAGAGGTTATGACTTTTGTACTAATCAAATGCATCTCAACTTATTAATTTAATTGAATTTTAGAAGGAAAAAAGAAAAGGCTATTTTTAAATGCAATGGAATTTTGCTTCCATTTATATGCAGGTGCTGCTTTCCTTGTACTAGCAACCTGATTACAATGACAAAACACTGACTTCAAATAAAAACATTCAGCTCTAGACAGCTAGTTTACTTTTTTTCTTTGGATTACTAGATTTTAGAAGCTATAAAAATCAGTCATACAAGCAATATATTTCTTTTCTTCAAAGAATTAAAAAAAGATGGAATATAACCTTTAGGTAACTAACCCATTCACTAGAAGTAGAGCGCGTGTGTGTGTGTTTACTGGTGACTGAAACCAAAAGCAAGGCCTAGGAACCTCTTGCAGCATCTGTGGCTAGTGGATAGGTTACGATAAGGCCCCACGATGCTGATATACTCATCCCACACTTTCCCCTTTTTCCCTCCTGCCATGTTTCCACTGCTTCCACGAGTGCAAGAGTCTTGGATTGGAGGAGTTGCTCTCAATAGAAATTGGGGGAGTGTGTGCTACTGAGCTCATTCTGACTTTCTTATGTATTAGGGAGAACCAATTAACTCCCCACATATTCTCCTGAACATATGCTCAAACTACCAGACCTCAGTCACAGAAAATGGGGCTGCAAGTGTAGCTTGGTGGCTGGTGCTTGCCTTGCAGGACAAGGTCCCGATTTCAATGCCCCACTCCTCCCACGAGTCAAAATCAGTCCCAGAAAATACAATTTTCAGTCTCCTCATGGTATGAACAACAGGAGAAGGTTTGGTGCTTTCCTTTGTCACAACTGCCCATGAAAGTGGGGAACCATGACTGGAAGGAACCTCACTTGAAACAGAAACTTCAGGACCTGAAGAGGCAATTTAATTCTTCACAATGAGAAAACTCATGCTCTTAACAAAGCACCACCATTTCAGCGTTGGGAACAATAAAGTAAATCTGAAAATTGATTTCCCTTTTCTGAAGGAAATTTAGCTTTAAAAAAACCTCTTCACTTTAGCTTAAGAGAAATTCTAGCAGAAGCTTAAGTAAACATGAGAAAAGGAAAACTGAGTCAGATTACATTTATGATTACTTCTTGACTATGTGTTTATATTTCTCTAATTTTTTAAAGTTCCAAGGAAACACTGAATGAAGTACTGAGCTACTGAGACCTGCATTTATTTATGTGATTATGCATATATTCATTTTTATTAAGTGTCTTTATTATATATGTAAAGCATGTAAACCGTGTCTTTACTTTATATACAAAGCACATAAACTAAGAAAATCAAACAAGTAGACTTTAACATTTTTTTCAAATTGTAACTTGTTTTAGAAAAACATTGTAAAAAATGACTCAATATAAGATGCTTACAAACTTTTAAACTGTTCAATACAGATAAAAATAAATTTAATTAGGGGAAAAACAGTGGCTTACGTGAACTGGATCCAGAATTTTGACTGCTACTTTTTGGCCATTTTTCTTATTCAGTACTTTACAAACTTTCCCATAAGTTCCTTTGCCAATTGTTTCCGTTATTTCCCATGTATCAGAAGGATCAGGAAAATGAGAAAAATTGACTGTTTTTCCAGTTAATGGGAACATCTCAAAGGCCTAAATCACTGGAGGGAAAAAGTAGTTTCATCTACTTCTGATTAGGGATATTAAATGGCACACATAACTCACAGGAAATTATCTAATATTTTCATTGATATAACAGAAAATATACAACAGTAACTAAATGTATTTTGGAGTCACAGAAAATTTTAATTTATTTTTTGCAAGCAGATTAATATGAGTTTAATGATACTTTATTAAGCAGGGCTTTATTTCTATGTTTAATATAGTTTCATTAATTGTTAATTCTTTTCAGATTAAAGACAATTATGTCATTTTTATTTCTTTAAATGTATTACAATGAATTAAAAAATCTTACAATAACCTTAGAGAAATTAATTTAATTTTTTCACATAATCTAACCCTACACTTAATAAGTGATAGTGTTATGTTAAAGCTTTGAATATTACCCAACAATGGGTCCTTTTACTGCTTTTAGGTTAAAATGTTCTTACCACATTCTACCAAGTTCTTTAAAATACGGCTTTTGCTTAATTTCCTAGCCTAACAACTCAACATGTGTTCAGTCATATTATGACCAACATTGTAGTTTGTTTAAATGTCTCCCCAAAGCCTTATGTGGTCACAGGAGGTGGGCCTTTCTAGGGCTGCTGAGTCTAGCGTTTGTGACTGATTTGCTGTCTAGCACTGGGATTGGTAGTGTGACTGCTACACTTGCCCTGGGTTGGGGAGGATTAGTTTACTTACAGTATAAGGGAGGTAAAGAGGCTTGCCCTTCCCCCTTTTGCTCTACTTCTGCTGGCTGCTGCCTTGAACTATTGACCTGGTGCCATGCCACCCTGCCTGGGAGCCAGCTGATCAGGGCTGAAACCTCCACAACTGTAAGCTGAATAAATCTTTCCTTCCTTCATTTTGGTTGCTGGGATTTTGTCCCAGCAATTAGAAAAAGTACCCAAGACACACTAGCTACTGTGAATCCATCCCATCATTTCTTTCTTGCTGGAGGATCTTAATATATATGCATCCCCTTCCTCTTTTGCCCTGATTTCCTTACTAAATTCTAGTAAACTTATCTTTAAGGTCTCAGCATAGACATCACTTGCTCCACCTATGACCACACTCCACCAGCCTCTGAGTTGTATGCCCTCTCTGTACACTCCAACAGTGCTCTGCACTGCCCTCTGGCATCATTCCTGTACGCTCACCACCTAAATGATTACTAATTAGTAAAGTAAAACACTGGTCTATAAAGTCATTTACTGACATTGTTATCAGTAATATTAAGATTTATTATCATTATAAATGATGATATCAGATATAATTTATCATAGATACTATTTGAATAGATAATACATGTTATCATCACTGTATGCCTTGCACCTTGTACACTGCTGAAATATAGTTAATTAATCAATGAATTAAGGGAAAATGGCCAATAATGTCAAATGACTTTGCCAAGGAGGTTATAGATCATCTAAGATCCCAGGTTTCATCACAAGTAATGCTCTTCACTTTCTATATTTTTATTACATTCTATTTAACTATTTCTATATAATTACAAAAGAGGGTTAAAAAAAGTGGTTTCCATACGTCAGTAACCTTTACATTTTGTCAGGTATTCAAATGCACACTCCTTTTAATGTTAAAAGTCTGATTCCAGTTGTATTTGTATACAAAGAAACATATCTCTTAATAGGTTTTGTATTAATATTCCATAGTATCGAACAATGACATTTACTTGTGTGATACCCTATTAACTTTTAACCTCATTCCAGCACCAACCCATCAAATGCCCACTTGATTTAGGTTCAACCCTCTCCAGACTTTACTCCCAATTCATTTTCCCTTTTCCACAGTTCACCTTATAGCTTACATTACTGCAATTACTCTTCTTTCTCTCTTTCTCCACCACAATCTCCTAGGGAAAAGTCTTGTTTAATGCTGCATCTTCCTCACACCTGTGCTTGTAGATGGAACAAACCCATGCAACCACTTTGACTAACAAGCCACATGTGGATCCTTAACATTGTCTAGAGATTTTACTGCACTTCCCTGGCTTGATATTTCCTTCCCCTTCCCATTCTAGAGAGGGGCTTGACTCCTTCTCTGGAGTTACTACTTCACAGTGTAGACTTTTTCTCCTTTGCAGACTACTCTTTCCCATAAACCTTCACAGCTGAAGACTTAATTTCATTATACTGATAAAAAGGATGCGATAATAAGTTTCCTAATCATCTCACTTCAAAAACTACAAAGCAATGTGCACAAAACATAGTCCATTTCCATCCCTAGTAATTACCACTTGGCCTCAATTCCTTTTTCTTTGGTTCCTCCTTCATGTTGTTTTATGTTCAGCTCAAATGTGACTTTCTTAGACTTTTTCTGACCAACTTTCATAAAGTTAGCCTTCTCCAATGAATGTATATTATGGCTACATATTTATTAACCTATCCATGAGTGGCCTAACTTTGTATTCCCCAAAGTTATTAAAATTCTTTGCACATTTTTGATGTTTAGTTATTTTATTGGATTTTAATGCTCGTAAATTGAAAAACTTAACAGTTAATTTCTAATAGCTAATATCTGAGAAGTGAGACTTGGGTTCAGTAACATTCAAATTGAATGGCAGTATTACATGTAATGAAATACTTCCATGTTATGAAACATTCTTCCATGTTTACATAAGCTATGCAAGGAGGCAGACCTTTTCTATTTCTACTATTGTATCCACAGTTCTGATTATGGATAGCATATGGTAAGTAATCAGAAAATACTAGGTAAATGGGCATATGTTTGTTTATTGCTAATTCTGACATAATGTATCATATTTACTTCCAAATCTAATAATGCTTATCTCTGTGCATGGGACACTGATGTTGAATAAATGAATAAACATGGTTCTTCAAATGAAGGTTTAAATAGGGAAGAGAAATAAAGATTATGAAGAAGTGAAAGCAATCTGGGAATTTAAAGCAAACTAAGGATCAGATTTTGATTAATTATACCCAAGGGTGCATCATCCAGTAAATCGCTATGAATGTTTTCTAAAAATTGTATCAGTACACTTCTGAATGATTCTTAGAACACTTAATCTTTATGAAATTTGTGCCTTGCATCCAAAATGCAAAAAGGTAATCAGTAATAATCATCCCCATTAATGATTTCATAATCAGTGACAAAATAACTTCTCACAACTATCTGCCTGTCATTCAAATAAGCATTTATGTCAACTGTATAACACAAATTTAGACCAAGAGATCAATTATACCTTGTTAAATGTCTGAAATAGACGTTTTCAACCAGGAGAAACACTCATTACATGAAATACTGCCATTCAATTTGAATGTTACTGAACCCAAGTCTCACTTCTCAGATATTAGCTATTAGAAATTAACTGTTAAGTTTTTCAATTTACGAGCATTAAAATCCAATAAAATAACTAAACATCAAAAATGTGCAAAGAATTTTAATAACTTTGGGGAATACAAAGTTAGGCCACTCATGGATAGGTTAATAAATATGTAGCCATAATATACTATGAAAAGTGGTCATAGAAATATGCATGAAGTGCTATAGCAGAATGGCTGAGGAAGCAAGGAATTCTGAGGTGCTCAGGGAAAGATACGAGACCAAGCAATACAAAAACTGGAGGGAAAATGTAATTTTTCTCTTTAAGAACATTTAATGAGACAAATATTTAAAGTAGTGCATCACTATGATAAAAGTATGAAACAATGATCACAGAAATACAGAAACTCAGAAACAGAATATACCTAATCAAATCTCACTTAAAACAAAAACAACTCTCAACAACCTAGCAAAATGAAGTCACTTAAAATGACTTCTTCAAAACCATACATTTAGGAATGTTAATAATTAGACTAAAAGGAACTCTCTGACTCAAACTATATTTTTCCACCACTAAATTGTATATTTCTTAATACTAAAACATCAGTTAGTAAACAACTAATTATCTAATGACCATATTAAACTGCATTCTATTTAACAATGAGTGTTCATTTTTGTCTAATCTTTAGCAGTTGTAACAAATAATTCTCTATTCATACAATTAAAAACACATAATTAAGCTCACATAAGCCAAAAAATTTATATACATGCATACATATAAAGTATATTGAGTTATCTGTTTACCATAAATTTCAAAATGTATTTGTAAAACCACATTTTAAAAATTAAGACTTATACTTTTTAATTTATTTGTTATATATTGAGCTTTGGAGATTACTTCTTAAGAAAAAAAATATGACCATAATACAATAAAAAGGTACATTATTATAGGATCTTAATATTCATCTCAATAATTATTCTGTTGGTTTTTGTAAACCTTCACTTAATTCTTTAATAAAATAAACAAACTTTGTGATCACTATTAAAAAAGCGGGGCAGAGCTGATCCTGTATTGGGTTGTCTTCTGTTTCCTGTCTGGAGCACTGTTTCTCCATTAGTCACACTCCTTAACTTCCTTCAAGTTTTACACAACTCATCACCTCCTCAGTAAGTCCCACGGGGCCATTTTACCTAAAAATCTTTACTTATCCTTTTCTATCCCATTCTGTTTCCCAACACCTGGTCCCCTTTATTCTGCTCAATTTCGGCAGAACTTATAACCTCCTAAAACACAATTCAATATTCTGTTACCATGTTTTATTTATTGTTTTTCTCTGCTATTAGTACGTAAGCCCATGAAGGCAAAAATTCTTGTCCATTTTGATCATTAACATCTCATTTCAAACCTATGTCAGGAACAAAACTTTCTCCATAAAGAGCTGCTAAATACTGAATAGAAATGAATACAAAAAAGCAAACAGAAAAATTTCAAATTGCTTTAACAATAAATTCTATCAAATACTTAAAAAAGATAAATTTTATCAATTTATTTTTCAAAGATAGAGATGGAATCCTGGAATGCATCTATAATCAGGTAGATTATATGAAATATGATGAATTTATTAAAGAGAGCCAAATAGAAATTCCAGATGTGAGAAACAGACTAACTGAATTGCAAATTTCACTAAAGGAGTTTAATAGCAAACAAGCCATTTGAAATTATCATCTGAGGAATAAAGGGAAAAAAAGATGTGGATAGAGGACTTATGGAACACCATCAATCAAAAAAATACATGCATTATGAGAATTCAAGAAGAGACAATAAAGGGGAAGAGAGTTTACTTAAACAAATAGTGGCTAAAAACTTCACAAATTTAAGGAAAGACAGATTTAGAAACCCAAGAGCTTCAATAAACTGCTGGTAAACCCAAAGAAATTCATACCAAGATGTATTGTTAAGCTTTCAAATGACAAAGAGGGACTTCTGAAAGCAGTAAGAGAAAAGCAACTCATCATATGCAAAGGATTCCCAATAAATCTTATCAGTGGATTTCTCTACCAACAAGAAGAAACCTTGTAAGCCAGGCACCAGTGGGATATACACAATACTGGAGTCAACCAAGAATTTTATATCTGACAAAAGTGTTCTCAAAAGTGAGAGAGAAATAAAGATATTCTCAAATATATAAAAGTAGAAACTTCATTCCCATTATAGCAACCCTGTAAAATATACTAAAGGAAGCATTTTAAGTTAAAATGAAAGGTTGCTAGATAGCACCTTGAAGCCATATGAAAATGTAAAGTTCTCCAGTAAAAGTAATTATGTGGAAAATACATAAATCAGTATTATTGTTATAACTTATTTTCTAACTCCACTTCTTTATCCTCTACATGATTTGAAACATGAAAGCATAAAAGCATTATAAATGTACATTAATAGGTACATAAAAAGATGTAATTTGTGACACCAATAACAAAGTTTAGGACATAGTTATAAAGGAGTAGAACTTTTATGTGCAATTGTGTTAAATAGGTATGTTTGAAATAAATTGCTACAATTTTAGAACATTATACATACTTTTCATAGAAATCACAAAGAAATATCTATAAAATATACACAAAAGGAAATGAGAATGGAATCAAAGCAAACCATTATAAAAATCTTCTAAAAAAGAATGGCACAACTGGAGTAAATGTGTGATAAAAAGGCTGTAACATACAGAAAATATTTTTTTAAAAAGCAAGAATAAGTACTTCCCTATTAGTCTTTTAAATGTAAATGAGTTAAATTTCTAATGAAAGACTTGAATTGACAGAATACACTTAGGGAAAAAAAACCCTAAGTGTATGTTACCTATGAGAGACATAAGGACAGGAATAGGTTTGAAGGTGAGAGTAAGAAGAAAGATGTTCCATGCAAACAGCAGCAACAACAAAACAGCTATATTAACAGCAGACAAAAAGACTTTAAGCCAAACATTGTTACAAGTTACAACGATGTTATATAACAAAATTATAAATTTGTCAAGAAGATAATAAATACATGCATTAAACATCAGAGACACAAAACAGAAGAAACATTGAACTGAAGGATGAAACTGATGCTTCTATAATAAGTCAACCTACAACAGAATACACACTTTGCTCAATATATAAAGAACATTCTCCAAGACAGATCATATATGAAGGCTGAAAAAGACATCTTAAATTTTTTAAAAGACTGAAAACGTACATTTCTGATCAAAATGGAATAAAATTAGAAAAATTTGAAATCAACAAACAGGACAAATCTAAAAATATATAAAAAGTGAACAATACACTATTTTCTCTTCTATTAATGAGAGAGAAAAAAATCACAAGGGAAATTAGAAACTATTTTTGGACACATGAAAATATAACATGACAAAGGCTTAAGATTAAACTTGCAGTTGTGAAAGAGTGTGTTAAGAATGGAAGGAGTACTTCACTTGTGAATACTATCTATCATCTGTTTCTTCCCACTCTTCATGTACCTTCAAACAAACTATCTTCTCTTAGTTAAAAAAAGAGAAAGGAACAAAAATAGGGAATAAAAGAAACACATTCAAAAGCAGTAAAAGGAAGGGAATAAGGAAGATAAAAATGTAGATCAATAGAGAACAAAGAAAAACTGAGCGGATTCTTGAAAAAGATCAATGAAACTGACAAGTCTTAAAGTAGACTAACAGAGACAAAAATGATGAAAACTGTAAATTAAAGAAAGAAAATTATTAGCAATTTTAGAGAAATAACAAGAATTATGGTATAAGTAATTATAGATTTTTTAAATCACAAATTTGTTAAACTACATGAAAGGAAAAACACCTACAAACAGAAGACACAGACTGAACTGTGAAGTACAAAAACTGAATAGGCCTATAATTAGTAAAGAAATTGGATCAGCAATCAAAACTTCTCAACCACAATAAAAATGTTAGACCAGATAATTTCACTGATGAATTCTACCAAACATTTAAAGAATTAACAAGTCTTTCTCAACATCTTTCAAAAAATGTAAAAAGGATGACTTCCTAACTCATTCTTTGAAGCCAGCATTATGTCAGTAACACATCCAAAGACAAAACAAAACAAGAAATCTGAAGATCAATAGTGCTCTACATACTGATGCAATAATTCTCAGTCAAGTGCTAATGGAAAACTGATTTTTAATGGAATATTAAAAGAATCACACACCATGACCAAATGACATTTAATTCTGGACCACACAATGGTTCAACACACAAAAATCAATCAAATTAAACAGACCACATTAAAAAAAACTAAACAAAGAAAAATCACACAATCATTTAAATTAATCCATAAAAAACATTTGACAAAATGGAATGCTTTTCAAAATAAAAACACTCAACAGATTAGGAATAGAAGAAAACTAACTCAACATAATAAATGCATACACGAAAAGCCCACAGCCAATATCTTATTCAACAGTGAAGGAATGAAAGCCTCTCTGCTATAATAAGGAACAAGACAAAGACACCCACTTTTGCTTTTTCGATTGAACACTGTACTGGTAATTCCAGTTAGAGAAGTTAGACAAGAATAAGAAATGAAAGGTGAGATCCAAGATGGCCGATTGACATGTAGCATGATAGAGAGCTCTCTGGGAAAAACAACTCAAATGCTGGAATCTGACATCATGGAGAGGACTGGATGAAAGGAGAGGAATTCTGGTGACTCAGGAAGAAAACTGAGGAAAAAGAAAAGAAAAAGTAAAAAAAAAAAAAAAGAAGCAGCAGCAGCGTGGATGGAGGCTGGAGCTGGGCACGCTCTGGTAGCTGTGCTGGGCGCATCTTGGAGTCCGGCGACTCATGATTGAGCATGATTGAACTGAGAGTGGAGATGGGGTGGGGTGTTGCTGAGCTCGAGACCCTTGGTGGGAGGAGGCCCTGCAACTGGGAGTTGAGAAAGGCGGGGAGCTGCAGGGACTTTGGTGAGTGCTGGGAACTGGATTCCCCAGGGCGAGACCACTGGCAGGATGATGTATTGGATTTGGGTGAGTCAGGCTTGAATCAATGGCTGAGGCGGCTTCAGTCGGCAGCTCCTGGCCCAAAGTAGATTGGTGGGATCTCCTTGGACTGGGCCATCCCCCTGGTTGGGACCCAATGGCCAGGCATGAGGCTGTCCCAAACCTAGGACATCCACAGGGCACAGTCTAATGTGCTGAAATTACTGGTTGAGAGGGAAGGGGCTGGCCCACACTGCTGCCCCTGTGTGCACCTCACAGATCAACAGCAGACTCCCCTGGACACCTCCACCCTTCACCTGTCTGAGGGAAACCAGAAGCATGACAAGACAGAGAAACAGAAAAAGGCCTTCAACCACCAACCCAGGGAAAATAAGCC
Organism: Hydrochoerus hydrochaeris; assembly: GCA_004027455.1. Lineage (NCBI taxonomy): Eukaryota > Metazoa > Chordata > Mammalia > Rodentia > Hydrochaeridae > Hydrochoerus > Hydrochoerus hydrochaeris. The sequence goes on from PVLA01013416.1 coordinate 30,092, forward strand.
TAGGAGGGGTGAGTACAGAGGAGATTGATGGCAGCGAACATGCAGTATCAGACATGGCCTCATGGGAAATAAAGACATACTTCCATGACCTCATCGACAAATTTAAATCTGAAATTCTAACTCAGGTGAAGCAAGATATAAGAAGATTAATAAAAGAAATGCTGGGTACTCCTCAAGAAGACACAAATAGAAGAATGGAGGAACCCAGAGAAAAGAGAGAAGTCTTTGATGAAGAATATAAACAAAATCTAGAATACATGAAACAGATCCAAAGAGCTTATCAGGAAATTAAAAACTCCATTGTAAGTTGGCAAAACTTCTTAAAAGAAACTAAAGACAGACTTTTAAAACTTGAAGATAGGTTTGCAATGTATGATCACAAAAGAAAGGATATCTTAAAAATAACAAGCAACCAGGAAGCAATGATACAAAGGCTAGAAGACAATAAGAGGATTTATAACTTAAGAATAAAAAATGTGAAAGAAGCAGGGACAAATACAAATGAAATAAAAAGGCTATTCACAGAAATAATTAAGGAAAACTTTCCAAGCATAGGAAGTGATGTTCAGATATATGAGGCATACAGAACTCCAGCCATCTACAACCAAAACAGATCTACACCCAGACATATAATAATCAGGATCCCAGAAACCCATCACAAGAACAGAATATTAAAAGCAGTCAGAGAAAAGAAACAGATTACCTATAAAGGAAAACTCATCAAAATCACAGAGGACTTCTTGATGCAAACCATCAAATCAAGAAGAGCTTGGAGTGAAATATTCCAAGCCCTGAAAGAAAATAACCTCCAACTCAGATTGATGTACCCTGCAAAACTGCCTCTCAAAATTAATGGAGAGACAAGATATTTCCACGACAAAGAGGAACTGGGGGAGTTTTGACCACCAATCCAACCCTGCAAAGAATACTGAAGGACATTCTAGAGACAGAGAAGAAAATCACCAAGATTCCAGGAACAATGGCAGAAAGGCCTCAATGAAAGGGACAAACAGTGGAATGAAGGAGAAAAGTAAACAACAAGGACAGAAAAATAGCATAGCAGAGATGAGGCAGAGAAGATTGGCTATATCGCTGTTTTGTCTTGACTGATTTTATTCGAATCTGGTATGCTTGAAGGTGTCTGGGAGTAGGGGCATCTACTCTGGGGATGGCAGGATTCAATAGGATACCCATTCTGGTTTGATTATTAACTGCCTTTGAAGTCCTATAATGTCTCCAATGTTCAGTTTTTATTAATAGTGCTATGTACTAAGTTTAATTATACTATGCCTAACAATATAGACAATTTTATTGAAAATAACAGGAGACATCATAGTGACAACCGTAAATCACCTAGTATTGTGGTTTTATATGTCCTTCTCATTTCGTGTTTCTCTAGGAATTTGTATTGTTGACTTGTTTTGGTTTGTTTTTCCCTCTAATACAGAAAGGCTAGGTATGCATGTAGAGACTTATACATGTGTAGAACTTCTAAATAGTTTACGAGAATTGATTATAGTTATTGTAAAAAAAGAGAGAGGAAAGGAAAGTATTCTAAAGGATATAACTGTATGCATGTTTGAGTGTGTAGGATTGATGACCATAATACTAAATTTTTGTTGGATAGATGAACAGAGCTGATTGCAGTCTCACTGTTTAAATATGTACTTTGTATGCTTTACTTTTGTAACTTGAACAACTACTTCTAGGAAGAAAATATGTAATTGTCAACTAGTGATTTGTTATTGGCTTTTGTTTCTGTGTTTTTGAAATTTTGTATTATTTCTATCCTCTTTCTGTTTCATTTTTTTCCTCTAAATAAAAAAAATTTTAAAAAAAGAAATGAAAGGCATTCAAGTTGGGTAAGAAGTCAAATTACAGTATTGCTGTTTACAAATGACTGGAGTTTGTATGTTGGAATTCCCAAAGAACACATATGCACACATGCATGTACACACACAACTAATGAATTAAAATGGTAAATACAAAAATCAACAAAAAAAATCTGTTGCATTGTTTTACACTATCCATGAACAATAAAAAAATTAAACTAAAGAAACAATTCTATTTATAGCCGCACAAAAGAAAATACAAATGAAGTGAGAGGCTTATATACTGAAAACTACAAAACACTGCTGAAAAATGAAATAACACATAAATGGAAAAGTAACCTATGTTCATAAAGTAAGAGGTCAATATTACTCAAAGCCATAAATAAATTCAATGCAACTGCTATCAAAGCTCAAAATTTTGAATAGAAGGAAATCCTCAAATTCATATAGAATCTCAAAGAACCTCAAGCAAAAAAAAAAGTTAGAAGTCTCATATTTCCTGACTTCAAAACTCACTACCATACTACATAATCAAATCAGTGTAATACTGGCATAAAAGATATATAAAACAATGAAACAAAACAGAGAGCCCTAGAATAAACTCTTATATACCAGACTTCTGAAATATTGCCAAGACCTTTCAAGAGGAGAAAAGAATAACTTAACTGAACAGTGTTGGGAAAATTGGATATCCACATGTAAAAGAATGAAGTTGAATAGTCACCTGATATCACATACAAAAATTAACTCAATCTAGTGAAAAGACCTAAATACGAAAGCTAAAATTATAAAATCCTTAGGAGAAAACATAAGGAGAAGCTTCATGACACATGATTTGGCAATAATTTCTTGGATATACCAACAAAACCACATGCAACAAAAGAAAAAGACAGGCAAATTGGACTTTGTAAAAATTAAAAACCTTTGCATATCAGAGAATACAATTAACAAAAGGACAATCACCAAAATTAAAATATTTGCAAATAATATATGTGATATGGGGCTATATAAATAACCCCTACAATTGAAACAACAATCCATTATTAAAATTAGGCAAAAAATTTGAATAGATATTTCTCTAAGTTATACAAATGAAGAATATGTATATGAAATGGTCTTCAACAACACTAATCTAAGAAATGCAATAAAATACTCACATGGGATATTACCTCAAATCCATTAGGATGCCTATTACAAAAACAGAAAACGAAACGTATTGTGGAGATAGTGAAGAAGTAGGAACTCACGGTCAGTGCTGTAGGAATGTGAAATAGTATAGCCACTGTGGAAAAACAAATGACAGTTCCTCAAAAACCTACACCTAGAATTACCATATGATCTAAAAATTCTATTTCTTAAACATATATCCAAAAGAATCAAAACAGTCCAGAGATATCTGTATATCCATCATCATAGAAGCATAATTACCATAGGTGGAGGTGACTATGTCCACTGACACAAGAATAGATAAATGAAATGTAGGATACACAATACTGTCAGTGTAATGTTCCTTAGCTTTAAAAAGGAAAGAAGTTTTTGACACATGCTCAATACAATATGGATGAGCCTAGAAGACATGCTTAGTGAAATAAGCCTGTTATTCCAGGAAAGTATTGTATAATTCCACCCATAGGAAGTAGCTAGCATAGTCAAGTTCAAAGACAGAAAGTAAATTGTGGTTGCAAGGGGGTGAGGAAGAATAGGAATTATTTCAAAGGTACAGAGTTTCAGTTTGGAAGATAAAAATTCTAGAGATGATGTTGGTGATGGTTTTACAATAATGTGACTGTATTTAATACCCATGAATGACACATTCAAAATAAGTAGAAAGGATGTTATGTAGAACATATTTACTGAAACAAAAAATTACCCAGAATTCAATCTATGGGGAAGAAATAATGGAAATTTTAAAAACCAAGTAAAAAATATTGGGAGAATGGAAAGACTGGCCTATTCTCAGATTCATGTGTGACCATCTATGCTGTGAATCTTATGGGCTGATATCTCAAAACTCTTATTTCCCACACTTCTTCCCTTGCTGCCATCCCTGTCCTAAGAAATTATGCCAAGGAGAGTCCCAAACAGGAGACTGGATGGTAGGAGAAACAGAGAGACCTAATTTATTCTCTTCTGTTTTCTATTTTGGTGTAGTGTCTTCATCAACTGTTGTGTCTCCTTTTCCTGTAGGACAGAAACCCCGTAAGTCTAAATGACTGCAGCTCTGAAATCTTGGCAGGACTGTCTCCTCACTGCATTCCTACAGCTCTAGGAGTGAAAAAGATTTCTGTTAATTAGTTAACTTAAGTTGCTTCACTATCTCATTTGGCTTTCGGATGTGCCCAAACATTTGTAACCAATTCTGCACATTAAAAACCTGTTGAACTACCTAGAACTCTGTTTACCTGGCTGATTCATTTTAACACATACCTAATCAGAATTTGAAAGGAATACAGAAAATGGAAGAAAAAAAAAAAAAGCAACCAAAAATGGGTGAGTTTTCCCAAATAGGTACAAGATGTGAACACTTAAGTGTAGGAAGTTAAAAAATGGTAAGTAACAAGAAACCCATACCTATAAACACCAGAATGAAACAAGAGAACACTAGTGACAATGAGGCGCTCTTAAAATCAACCAGTTAGGAAAAATAATTACTACATACAAAGGGAAACAACTGGAATGCTCGAGAAACAACATCTAACCATATGCTGTGTATAAGAAACCCATCTAAACAAAAAGGAAATTCATAGACTGAAAGTCAAAGGATGGAAAATAATACTTCATGCAACAGGAACCCCCAAAAAAAGCAGGGGTAGGTATTCTATTTGCAGACAATGTGAACTTTAAACCTAGAATGATCAAAAGAGATAAAGAAGGTCACTACATACTGGTTAGGGGAAAACTTCAAAAGGAAGAGATAACAATCTTAAACATGTATGCACCAAATATGGGAGCATCCAGATATATAAAACAAATATTAATAGAAATGAAAAATCAAATATGGAATAACACAATTATAATGGGATAACACAATTATTACCTCATCGACACAAAGAGACAGATCAACTAGGGAGAAAATCAGCAAAGAAATAATAGAACTGAATCAAACTTGTAAACAAATGGACTTAGTAGACGTGTACAGAGTGTTCCACCCAACAACATGAGAATATATACTCTTCTCAGCTTCACATGGGACATTCTCTAAAATACACAATATACTATCCCACAAAACATGCAAAAGAGTCAGAATTTTCCTATGCATATTATCTGATCATAATGCATTGAAACTAGAAATTAATGACAAAAGAAACTGCAAAACCTCCATAATCACATGGAAATTAAATAATATACTCCTGAACAATCAATGGGTCACAGAGGAAATTAAAGAAGAAATTAAATAATATCTACAACCAAATGAAAATACAAATACAACTTACTGGGACCAGTGGAATGCAATGAAAGCAGTCCTCAGAGGGAAATTTATTGCGGTGAACTCTCACATCAGGAAAACAGAAGGAACACAAACAACCTGATGTTACACCTCACACATCTAGAAAAAGAACAGCAATTCAAGCCCAAAGCCAAAAGAAGGCAGAATATTATAAAGATCAAAGCAGAAATCAATACAATAGACTGAGAAAACAAAACAAATTAACGAATAAAAGAATTGGTTCTTTGAAATAAAATTGACAAGCCCCTAGACAACCTTATTAAAAAAAAGGAAAGAAAAAACTCACATTCATGCAATAAGGAATGAAAAGGACAAAATCATTACAGACCCTGTGGAAACAGAGAAGATCATCAGTACCTACTTCAAAAACCTTTACTCTCATAGGTTTGATAACACAGAAGAAATGGATAGATTCCTAAACATATATGAATTGCCAAAGCTGAATCAAGAAGATATAAAACTACTGAATAATCCAATTTCAATTAATGAAATTGAAAATGTAATTAGAACCTTACCATCAAAGAAAAACCCAGGTCCTGATGGATTCACCGCGGAATTCTACAAGAAATTCAAGGAAGACTTAATTCCAACATTCCTCAAACTCTTCAGTGAAATTGAAAGGCAAATTCTCCCTAACTCATTCCTAGAAGCAAGTATTATCCTAATACCAAAACCAGAGAAAGACTAAACTGAAAAGGAGAACTACAGGCCAATCTCCTTAATGAACATCGATGCAAAAATTCTCAATAAAATACTGGCAAATAGAAAGCAGCAAATCATCATGAAGATTATATACCACGATCAAGTGAGATTGATCCCAGGGATGCTGGATGTTGCCACATGTGGAAAACAATGAATGTAATATACCACATTAACAGAGCCAAAGGCAAAAATCACATGATCATCTCAATAGATGCAGAAAAAGCATTTGACAAAATACAACATGAACTCATGATAAAAACTCTATAGAAAACTGGAGAAGATGCTCTGTACCTCCATCTAATAAAAGCCATCTATGAAAAATTTTAAAAAATGAAATACATAGGAATCAATTTAACAAAACAAATAGAAGATCTAAACACTGAAAATTACAGTACTTTGAAAAAGGAGATTGAAGAGGACATCAGAAAAAGGAAGAAGGATATCCCTTGGTCATCGATAGTGAAAATGGCCATCCTCCAAAAATTGGTATATAGATTTAATCCAATCCTGATCAAAATACCATTAGCATATCTCACAGAATTAGGGAATATACTTCTAAAATTCATTTGGTACCAGAAAAGACATAGAATAGAAAAAACATTTCTGGGCAACAGAGGCAAGTCAGGGGGCATTCACAATCTCTGACTTGAAAAGTGAACTCTAATGCTACTGTGAAATCAACATGGCATTGGCAAAAAACAAAACAAAACAGATCTGAGGATCAGTAGTAGAGAAAAGAAGATGCAGACACAACTCCAAACACACTCAGCCACCTTATCTTTGACAAAGGGGCCAAATATGTTCACTGGAAGAAAGACAGCCTCTTTAATAAATGGTGTTAGAAAAACTGGCTTTCCATATGCTGAAAACTGAAACTAGAGCTGTGCCTATCACCATGCACTAAAGTCAAAATGGATCAAAGATCTAAATATTAAAACAGAAAC
>PVLA01013417.1:0-36998 GCA_004027455.1 Hydrochoerus hydrochaeris
AAGCCAGTTGGAGCAAGCATTTGGAGGCTGCAGTGGTAGAATTACAGTTTAGCAATTTAGACACTGTCTCAAAAAATAGAGTTGGGGGTGTATCTCAGTATAAAGATCCTAAATTCAGTCCTCAGTATTACACATGATTGGGGACACTTCTCCAATATATATTTTATAATCCAATTGTATGCTTTTAGGCATTTAGATTGGCAGCGGACTGGGGAGTGGCACTACCCTAGCTAGTGCGCTGCAGAAAAACTGAGCAGTGGGAGGGGCCCGCAGACCTCCACCATTCTCTTGTCTAAAGGGGGCGGGAAATATGACAAGACAGAGAAATAGCAAAAGGCCTCCAACTGCCGAACCAGGGAAAGTGAGTCCAGTAGAGGTAAATGCAGAGGAGGTTGAGGGCAGCAAACATGTAATATCAGACATGGTCTCATCGGAAATAAAGAAATACTTCCATGACCTCATTGATGAGTTTAAATCTAAAATTCTAACCCAGATATAAGAAGATTAATAAAAGAAATCCTGGGTAATCCTCAAGTAGACACAAATGAAAGAATAGAGGAACCCTGAGAAAAGAGAGAAGCCTTTGATGAAGAATATAAACAAAACCTAGAATACATGAAACAGATCCAAAGAGAATATCAGGAAATTAAAAACTCTATTGAAAGCTGGCAAAACCTTTTAACAGAAACTAAAGACAAACTTTCAAAACTTGAAGATAGATTTGCAATGTATGATTGCAAAAGGATCTCAAAAATAACAAGGAACCAGGAAGCAACAATACAAAGGCTAGAAGACAAGAGGATTTATAACCTAAGAAAAAAATGTGAATGAAGATGCAGCAACAAATACAAATGAAATAAAAAGTCTGCTCACAGAAATAATTAAGGAAAACTTCCCAAATATAGGTAACAGAAGTGAAGTTCAGATAAATGAGGCATATAGAACTCCAGCCAGCTACAACCCAAACAGATCTACACCCAGACATATAGTAATCAGGATCCCAGAAATCCATCACAAGAACAGAATATTAAAAGCGGTCAGAGAAAAGAAACAGATTACTACCTATAAAGGAAAACTCATCAAAATCACCATGGTCTTCTCAGTGCAAACCATCAAATCAAGAAGAGCTTGGAGCAAAATATTCCAACCCAGAATGATGTACCCTGCAAAACTGTCTCTTAAAATTAATGGAAAGACAAGATATTTCCATGACAAAGAGGAACTGGGGGAGTTCGTGACCACCAATCCAACCCTGTAAAGAATATTGAAGGACATTCTAGAGAGAGAAGAAAATCACCAGGACTCCAGGAACAATGGCAGAAAGGCCTCAAAGAAAGGGTCAGACAGTGGAATGAAGGAGAAAAGTAAACAAAACAATGACAGAAAAATAGCATGGCAGAGATAAGACAGAAGATGGGTTATATCGCTGTTTTATCTTGACTGATTTTATTTGAATCTGGTATGCTTGAGAGTATCAAGTCTGAGAGTAGAGGCAACTGCTCTGAAGATGACAAAATTTAATAGGATAACCATTCTGGTCTGAATATTAACTGCCTTTGAAGTCCTATAATGTCTCAAATGTTTAGTTTTTACTAATAATGTAAAGCAATGCTAAGTTTAATTATACTATGTTTGATGATATAGACAATTTTATTGAAAATAATGAGAGACATCATAGTAACTACTGTAGATCACCTAGTATTGTGGTATTTTATATGTCCTTTTCATTTCATGTTTCTCTAGGAATTTGTATTCTTGCCTTGATTTGTTTCTCCCTCTAATACAGAAAGGCTAGATATACATGTAAAGACTAATACATGTGTAGAACTTCTAAGTAGTTTATGAGAATGGATTATAGTTATTGTAAAGAAAAAAAGAGAGGAAAAGAAAGTATTCTAAAGGATATAACTGCATGTATGTTTAAGTGTGTAGGATTGATAACCATATTACTAAGTTTTTGTTGGATAGATGAACAGAACTGGTTGCAGTCTCACTGTTTAAATGTCCACTTTGTAGGCTTTACTTTTGTAACTTGAACAACTACTTCTAAGAGGAAAATATGTAATTATCAACTAGTGATATCTTACTGGTTACTATTTTTGTTTTTTTGTTTTGCTTTGTTTTTGAAATTTTATATTTCTAATCTGTTTCAATTTTTTTTCTTTAAATAAAAAAATGTAAGGTCATCTAAATTTTTTAAAGTCTTTCACTATCAAACTATAAGGAGTTTAGCTAATGGTTTAAAATTTTTGGTGTGCAGATACCATCCCTTGTATATGGGATAGCATCATTTGGGATGTTAGAGCCCTGTAAGGGAGTTTAGAAAAATCATTTGTGGAAGACCACCAAGAAGTCTGTCCTTGAAAGAAGAGCATTTATCTCCATTTTGGCTAAATCTGACCCGATTTTTGTGTATTGACATGTGCAGAACTAGCTAGGATAATACTTTACCCCCTCAATTGGCTTTAAGCAATGCAAAAGGGTCTAGCCGAGGTGTTGATGTGTAGCCTTTGAAGCAATGTCAGTGATACCCTGCCTGTAGCTTCCAACTAGTATGGGTGAGCTTGGGCAAGTGATACTGCACTGTTGGCTGAGAGTGAGGCTCAAGAACTCATGATGTCTCAGGGCATAAAGGCCAGACATCAGAGCAGAAGCACTGACCCCAAAACACAAGATACTTTCTCAAACTGTGTTATGCAGATGACTCTTTGTGCATACCTCTCTGCATATTGCAGATGTGCTGTTTTGCCTCCTACCTAGCTCAGCTCACAGCACTCATGCAGTCACTTGTCCCCACACCACTCCTCTCTTCATGAATTAATAAAACCCAGGTTCAGCCCTGGGTCAAGGCCTTTGTTCCAGGTAGTCATTGTTTTAACTGGACCTTTGGACCCCCCTTGGCTCCTCACAACTACAGGTATGTATTTATCTCTGTATTCATGCTGTGGGTTGCACTGGAAGTGGTAGATTGGATTTACTTACTGGAATTTCAGTAACTTTTCCCTGGGATTACAAATATGAACTTCTCTAGATCAAGATGAGGCTCAGATTGGGTTTCCCGTAATCATCTCAGATTACTTCATTTTAAAGATGAGTAAATTACCTCCAAAAGATTATCTGTCTTAGCTTCCCAAAAACCATTACAAAGGCAGAAACAACTTTATCCTGATCTTTTAACTTGGGTCCAGTGCTTTGGTGTATAAATATCAGAGAACATGAGCCTGCAAATGCTCCTCAATGAGTATTTTACAGATTAAAAGACTTGATCACCTTTTTTCCCAAAGTGAGGCTTGCTAGTGTTCTCATTAACTTGAGGATTAATGACCTATTTTTTCAGCAATCTTTTTTTCCAATCTTATGAAAAAAAGTTTATTGTTGAGATATTGCCCTACCATAATGAGATTAAGTAGATGCCTTATAAGATTACATCCCCACAAAGGCAAGAACTTTTCTTCTGACTGCACTGTTTAATATGATGTTTTATATAGTGAGCAACCCGTATTTGTTTTACCAAATTGATCTATGAAGACAGCCTTATGAGATTTTGAGTTAGATTAAAAGAATGAATTGGCTCTTAGAATATGTTAATCCCCAGGGATCCTTGCTCTGCCCTCTTGTGTAGATAGATGGAATGTGGCTACCTACTAAAGGTGCCTCAACATCAGATCATCTCATTAGCACTAGGCTATTCCTATTACTTATCAGGATCCTGCAGTCATCTAAAGGTTGATAGAAGCACAGCAAGGGTTCCCTAAGCACTTACATCCTTACTCTTGAGGCAAAAGCACTGTCTCATATTTTAATATTTATTTATTAAGGAAAGACTCAAATGGCTTCACCACTATTCAGTTTATCCTGACTCTTCATCAGTTCTTCTCTGTCTCCCCATCTCCAACTTGGAAAACCGTAAGTCACACCAATGTTGGCATTAAGAAGTGTAAAAGGTAACATCTAGATTCAGTACATGTTTTAGTCACTTTGCCGTGATATGGTCTTGGGAAAGAATAAGAGGTGCATAAGATAAACAAACATTCCCTGGCTTGCTCTGGAGCCATTTCTAATCTAGTGGAGGAAACTCAGCTGTACATAGCAAACCAGAGCTCCAGAGCACCATAGTCTGATGGGAAGGTCAAAGGACTTCAGGTCAGACTTGGCTTCTGCTACTAAGTGTTGACTTTGAGCAAGTCACTTAAATCTCCCTGGCTTGAGCTTTCTCATCTGTAAAATGTGTAAAATCTTAATGATTTCCTTGAAGTTTCATAGATGCCATGAAACTAAGATACAATAATATAGAGAAAGTAGTGGCATGGTTACTGAGAAAGTGGAAAAAAGAAACACTTCTTGTTTTGTCAAATAGCATGTCACCGTGTCATTCACCTACAGAATTAGGACCAGCGTTGTTAATTATATCTGACATCTTAGGGTAATAATTAAGGAGCTTATATATGTGCCCGTACATACATGCATGATCATTTTAAAAACAAATATGATCTCTAGTCTTTCCATATTATCAGGATGAGCCTTATCAAAATAGCCTTTTGTATGTGTGTAAAACTTGCTCTAGAGCACTGTGAAGTTCCATCCTGGTCATTTAATTTTTATGGCAAGGCCTTAACTTTCACAGCCAAGCTATTCAATAGTTTTCCCAAATCGTTAATAATCACCAGTTAGACATACTTCCTAGGGACAAAAGCCTATTGTGCTAATTTATTTTTTAAAATATTTCTTCTGGGGCTGGGGATTTAGCTCAGCAGCATAAACACCTGTCTTGAAAGCACACAGTCATGAGTTTGATCCCCAATACCGATTTAAAAAAATACATTTTTTCTTTAATGTTTGGCTATGACTTATAAATCAGACTCTGCCAACACAGTTGAAAAAATCAAAGCTGGAAAACTTGGTTTTAGATATACTTTTGATACAAAAGATCTCTGCTTCTCCCCCTCCCAAGTTGTTAGGTCAGTGAGATTTGATGACCAAATGAAAGTGTCTGGCTCCCTGCTACGAGGCATAAGTAAGCACATCTGGGGCACACAAAAGTCTGCCCTTCCCATGGGGAAGGAGAGAAAGAGGAGAGCTGTGAACCAGACAGAATTTTTTCCTGATAACTGCATAGCTTTCCGAGGACACCTCTGCAGTTCCGGGAAGAAGCCCTGCTGGGGACAACCTGTGTGAAATAGGAAGAATTGGCAGAGTAGACGTGTGAACACTCTTCTGGTGTCATCTGTAGGAGGATAGGCTGTTACCTTCCAGTAGAATTTGTTCTATGTGCTTGCATGCGAAAACAGGCAACCTAATGGACCAGACGACTTCACAAAATCTAGAGGCCGTTACTGTACTTCGTGGCCTATAAATCAAACTGTCTCTAAATGAGAGGAAGCAAGCTTGAAAAAAACATGGTATAAAAATATCATGTAAAGAACAGATTATTTCTCTGTGAAAAGCAAGCAGAACAATTTAGATGCAAAAAAAATTTTTTTAAATTGTAAATCACCCATTTACCCAAAAGAATCTGGTTTAAGTAAAAAAAAAAGAAAGTACTGTCAAGCTTTGCTAAAAAAATAACACTCATTATCTCTGAATTGTGGAAGCCAAGAATAAAGATCTCCTATATTAAATGAAGTTCTGTTTTTTTTAAACAGATAAGACAGTCTTTGCCCTTCTGTTCCAAGGCACCTCTTAAATATGCACTCTTACGGATGTTATGGCTTCTGTACAATGCCGATCATCCTTTGGCATTAGGAAGTTAAGTCAGGAGAAAGTGTTTTATGGAAGACAAGCCCATGAAAAATGGGCCGATGCATGGTCAAGAGTACACATTGCTTCTGAGCAACTCAGCCCTTAACCCTATGGTGAAGCTTTTCTCAGCTGCCAACCATGCTCATCATCTTCCTAGCAGTTAACACTGGGCAGCAAGCTCTGTCCCACAGCAAGTTCCTCACACATGGCCGAGACTGAGAAACATGCTCAACAATGAGCAACATACAGCACACTAGATAGCAGACGGGAGAAAATGCAGGATGACAAGTTTCACAGCAGATACCAGGCTCTGATTGGAGAACTCAAATCTTAGGAGACAAATAATAAACCTAACAGAGAAAGGCCAAAGAGGTTATGGTCAGAGTCCAGATTCAATGCCAAACCTATGCAGCTGGAGATGGAACGGCCATACACAGCTAAGACTCAGGAAGACTGAAGTACACACATTACTACATAGGTGAAGGTCCCAGTCGCAGCATCAAGGTTTAAGTCAAATTTCTCCACATTTTTTTAATCTGGTTTGCCTAAGTCCCCAGAATTACTGGACAGTGAAATGACTGAAAAATAATGAACAGGAAGAGAATTCATCATTTCCTCTCCTGACATCATAGCATCTGGACCGGGCTCTGCTTGGTTTGTACATGTTGGGAAAAAAGAGTTGGCTCAACAAACTGTGAGAACATAGGAGCCTAAGATGCCTAGGAGGAGAACAAACTTCTCCCAGTAGAAGTGTGTGATTATATTATGTCGCTCTATAATTCAGTCTGGTCTTGAATTCACTATGTAGCTCAAGCTGGCCTCAAATTCATGGCAATCTTCCTGTCTCAGCCTACCGAGTGCTGGGATTACTGGAAAGAGCCACCACACCCAGCTATCATGTAATATTGTTCTTTTTTCTTTTTGCATTTTTAAAATTTTAAAGAGGATAAAACCAAGGAAAATAAAACAATAAAACCAATCAAAATAAACAGTATAAGTGATGCAGGGCATCAAAACCTTATGAAATCAGCAGTAGTTACCATAATGCCTCTTACTGTCTTTCAAATAGCTGCAAATAACTTCAGACATAGTAGAAATTGAACAGGACAGAATAGAGCAGAAATAATAAAAATGAAACAACAAATGCAATAAAGGGCTTCAAAATAAGCTAGTAGTAAATCCAAAATGGCCACTATAATATGTCCTGCTATCATTTAAATAGCTACTCAGGCCATCAGATTTAACATATCAAATAAAACAAAAGAGAATAAAACCCAACCAAAAAAAACAATGAAAATGATACCGTTTCCAGGCAAGGATCACTTCCTTTTGAGGCCTGGTTCTCTCTCCCCACAGTCCGCAAATGGCAATATTGTTCTTAATATACTTTAAAAGTTAAAAAGTATGCTGGGAATGATGGTGCGTGCCTGCTACTTTGTAGTATTTATGACCTCAATTAATTGGAGCTGAGGCACAGTGGTAGAACACAGCATGCATAAGGCTGTTGGTTCAACTTTCAGCACCACAAAAAACAAGATTAATTATCCATGTGATCAATAAGGTTATCTTTTTCCTAGGTGTGATGTCACATATCTGTCATCACAGCACTTGGGAAGCTGATGCAGGAGGATCATGAGTTCAAGGCCAGCCTGAACTACATATTAAGATCCTGTCTCAAAAACACCAATAAAGAATATAGTTACTTTTTACGTGAAAAATATTATTCATTATGAGAAGAAAATTCAGGAATCAAAGTCTTGCAGAGTGGATTTCAATTCAGCACATTCTCTGGTTGGTCGTGCCATTCTCCATCATCAGTGACTCTGTGGTAAAATGAGTTTGAGATGCACTGTGTGCCTTAGCTCTTTTGAGACACATAAAATGAGCACATCGAAGTTCTGCAGTAAAGAAATATACTGAACTTCGCTGAACCATGGTGTTATGATCTATATTTAAAATGTCCCCCAAAGCCTTGTGCACTCATAGATGGGGGTCCCCCAAATACTCATGCACTCTTAGGTGGGGGTTGGGGGCAGTAACTGGATCACGGACGTTTATACTCATCTCTAAGTTAGTCCACGGATGGACTTATAGCGGGGTGTGATGTTGGCAAGTGAAGGCTGGTGGGAAGAAGTGGGTGACTGTGGGCATGGCCTGCAGGAATATCCTTCCAGGGCCTGGGCTTCAGCTCAGCAGCATGAGTGCTTCCCTTGCAAGTGCACGGTCATGAGTTTGATCCCCAGTACCAAGTGAAAAAAAAAAGAATGTCCTTCTTCTCCCTTGATCCCCCTCTGCTTTATTTTTTAACCATAATTTTTTTCTATTCTTTATTTTTACTAGTCCATGTTTGCAGTATATAATAATTACATCCATGAGAAGTTGGTACATGTACATAACCCATTTCATCCTTTTTCTGTTCCTTTCTCTCCTCCCTTTCATCTCTTGGTCCCATTCCCATTTTTGCAAGTATCTTCTGTATCCTATATTCTGTCTTTTTTCTTTTCATACTTTGGATTTTTCATGTAAGAGAAACCATGCAATATTTAAGCTCATGTATCTAATATCTTTTTTTTTTTTTTTTGAGACAGAGTCTTGATGGTAGTACAGGCCAGCCTTGATCTCACTATTTAGCCCGAGCTGGCCTCAAACTCATGACAATCATGCTGGGATTATAGGCATGTGCCATCATGCCCTACTGATCTATTTCATTTAACAATATGGTCTCACAGTGCATCTGTTTTCCTACAAATGACTCAGATTTATCCTTCTGTATGGCAGAATAGCACTTCATTGTGTGTGAGTACCACATGTTCTTTGTTTATCTCCAAATCCATTTTATTTCAAACAGAAAAAAAAAAGAAAAAACTTTCAAAACACATCAATTAAGGAGCAACAATGGTACATACATTGTACATTGTCATCCCCAAATCATTCACCCAGAGCATAAGACATCTGCATTCAATTGTCTGAAAATACCAGCACAAATCTTTCTCTTCAGTGAACTCAGAGAAATCAGTAGCATAACTATCTTAACTATTTTTATATATATATACCTATATATATGTTGTTTCTTTCAGCTTCTCAGTAGTGAGACAATACAAAGTTAACACATGTGTGTCTTATTTCACTTATAAGTATGATCTCAAGTTGCATCCATTTACCTATAAAAGTCTCAAGTTTATCCTTCTTTATGGGTGACTAGTACTCCATTGTATAAAAATACCACATCTTTTTATCCATTTCTCAGTCCATGGGCATTTAGGTTGTTTCCAAGATCTAAATTGTGCTGCTATAAACATGAGTGCATGTATATCATAAGTACCACATTTTCTTTATCTTTCATCTGTTGATGGGTATATAGTCTTCTTCCAAGATTTAGCTAGTATGAATTTTGCTGCTATAAACATGGGTATTCAGAGGTTGCTGTAATATGATGCCTTTAAGTCTCTTGGGAAGATACTTAGAAGGTAAATAACCCTGTCAAATGGCATTTCTAGTTTAGTTTTTCAAGGAATATCCATACTAATTTCCATAGTGGTTGCACCAATTTACATTTCCACCAACAATGTGGGAGGGTTACTTTTCCCCACAGCCTCACAAGCATTTGTTATTGGTTAATTTCTCTCTCTCTCTCTTTCTCTTTTTTGATACTGGGAATCAAACTCATGATTTTGCACTTGCCAGGTGGACACTTATGCCACTGAGCTAAATACCCGGTCCTTGGTTAATTTCTTGATAACAGCCATTTTTTTCTGGAGTAAGATGGAATCTCAGTGTTGTTTTAATTTGTATTTCTCTAGTGGCCAGTGATGTTGAGCATGTCGTCATGTATTTATTAGCCATTTGTACTTCATCTTTCATTTCCATTGCCCATTTTTTATTGGCTCTTTTATTGGGGGAGGTCTAGTCTTTTTTAAAATTATTTGTCCAGCTGGAAAATTTTTCCCCTATTCTGTAGGTTGTCTTTTCACTGTGTTCATGGTTTCCTGTCATGCAGAAGCTTTTTAATTTGACATAATCCCTTTTGTTGATTCTTGGTATTGTTTCCTGTGCACCTGGGGTTCTCTTCAGAAAATCCTTGCCTACACCTATGTCTTCAAGAATTTTACCTATTTTGTCTTCCAGTAGGTTGTTTCTGTTTTAACATATAGTTGTTTGATCTGTTTTGATTTTACTTTTGTACATAGTGAGAGGTATGGTTCTGTATTGAATTCTCTGCATGTCCAGTACTATAGAGAATGCTTTCCCATCCTCGTTGCAATCCAGAAAGGTTTATATTTGTAATCCCAAGAAATTATTGCAATTCTAGTGAGTTAATTCCAATCTACCACTTCCAGTGCAACCCAAGGTGAGAATAAAGACATTAAGATGTATATACAGTTATGGGGCGCCAAAGGGGTCCTAAGTCCAGCTAAGATGGTGGTTCTCAGGAACAAAGGCCACACTCAGGGCCCAATCCAGGTTTTATTTTTATTCTCCATGAGGGGATGGATTGGGGAAAAGTGACAGTGAGAGCAGTAGGAAATATGTGATTGCCGTGACCACTGTGAGCTGGGCTAGGTAGGCAGTCTGAGATCACCTCTGTGATAAGCAGGGGGCAAGAAATGCAGAGAGCGTAATCTGCCTAATACAACTGAGGTAGTAGCTAATAATTTGGAGTCTGTGCCTCAGTTCTGATGTACAGTCCTTTTTGCCCTGGGAAATCATAACCCCTTTCTCGAGGCTCGATCCCAGCCAACAGCATGGAACGCTGCTCTCCATTCAGCCCAGCTCAACCACATTTTGGGGGAGTCACTGGGCGGGGTGACACTGACATGTTGCTTTGCTTCAGAGATTACACATCAGCTCCTCAGCTAGCCCAAATTAAATTGCTTACAGTCAGTTGAAGGAACAAAGAAATAGCCCTGCCAGCTCTGTACATATCGATACATGAAGATAAGGCCAAGTTTATCTAAAATGGAAATAGTTGCCCTTCTTTTCAAGGAGAGTCCTCTGGGTGGTTGCCCACACACTACCACAATTAATTCATTAATCAACCAGTCAAAGGGCTGGGGCTGCAGTTGAGGGGTAGAGCATTTGCATAGCGTGCCTGAGAACTTGGGATCCATCTCCAGCACTCCTTGTCTGGGCCACACACCTACAAGCCAGGAGAGAGGGACCAGACAGGAAGTGTGCTCAAAAGTTCCACAACTCCCTCCTTGTCTCTGCTTCTACCACCACATCATGAGTTCTTTCTCCTTTGCCACACCACCCTGCCTTGGAGCCAGCCCACTATGGACTGAAACCTCTACAAACTGTGAACCAAAACAAATCTTTGCGTCTTTAACTTGTGGACATTGGGCATTGTGTCTCAGTTACAAGAAAATAAAATGTGTGGTTTCCATATCTATTCAAATTAAGTTTTGCCCTCATGGTATTGACCAACTTCTTTAGTTTTTTGTCTCGTCAGGATACCTCCTAGATACCAAAGACAGTCAAAGGAAGACATGGTCCAGAGGGAGAGGAGAGTGAAATGTAAACAGAAATGCCATCCTATGATGGGGAGACTTTTATTACCACACATAAAGTCTAGAGGGAACATAATTTGGGCAATATTGGAAGCCTCATTACTTTAGTCCATAACTAAAAGCTTGAAACTCAACCCCAAGAAGTCGAAAGACTGACTTTACATGGAAATAGAATGTATCTCTCCTCAGCTTCCTCATGTTAGGTTAAAAATATATAGTGTTACCAGTTAGAGTGATAGAAATCAGGCCAGTGGTTGCCTGGCAGATGACAAGGAGAGCTAACTGCTGGAGTCATAAGCATGGACAGAATCTGTCATATCTTTTCTGGGCTATCCTAGGTACTTTCCATGTCACTAAGACACAATACATGACACCCACGACTCAAATGAAGAGAGGTTTATCTTGGCTTACAGTTTCAGAACGTTCATTCCATGGTCAACAAGCTCCAAGTAAGAAACAGCAAGGCTGGAAAGAGAGAGGGAAGGGAGGAGCTGAAAGGAGCCGCACCCTCCAGGTCACACGCAGTGAGCACCTCTTCTGAGCAGGCCTCACTGCCTGTCAGCCGAGAAGCTCCAAGCTCCTCAGAGGATGAATACACCGTCCCATGATACAGTCTCCTTCTGAAAGCCCATCCCCCTGCACGCTAGTGGCTTTGGGAAACAATCTCTATCTACACCATAACATAGGGACTGGGGATTTAGGTCTGTGGCATAAGCGTCTGCCTGGCAAGCGCCAGGTCAGGAGATTGATCCCTGGTACAGAGAGAGAGAGAGAGAGAGAGAGAGAGAGAGAGAAAGGAAGGAAGGAAGAGGAGGAGGAAGAGAAGGAAGGAAGGAAGGAAGGAAGGAAGGAAGGAAGGAAGGAAGGAAGGAAGGAAGGAAAGAGAAAAATAAAAAGAGTTAAACCATAACATAGGGTGACGGTCGCATGGGTGCCTATGGCAAAACTCCCCCAACTGAAATCTCTGCATGTTAACTGTATGTGAACAGAACCTCAAGGAAACAAACCTGAAGGAATGCGTGTGTTAGTTTAAAGAGATTAAGGGGCACAGATTCTACAGCCACGCTGCCTGGGTTCACAATCCCTGGCTCACCACCTCCTGGGTATGGCTACAGACAGGTTCCTGAGTCTCTCTGTGAAACAGATTTACTAACCTTACCTCACTTGTAGGATCTGTGAAGATAAAATATGTGAAAAAAGACGGTGCATTTAGGTCAGAGCCCAGCTCATAATAAATACTCAGTAGATGTCAGCTTCTATTTCAAGTTATAATGGGGCTAGGGATGTAGCCAGGGATACAGCATTTGTCTATTTGTCTATAATGGAACAGGCAGGAAAGCTGCTTTTTTTTTTTTATTAAAAAAAATGTATTATGGGTCCCTAAACTGGGAGCCTGGAAATATGTATTAAATAGAACTTGGTGTTGCTATTCTCTGGATTTCTGTAACTTTTTCTGCTAGCTAAAAAAATAGTGAGGTCATAACTGAAAAGGGGAAAGAAAAACACAATGACAGGTTGAAATAGAGGCATGGGTACAGCCCCTGGGGAGTCTCGGTGAAAGTCTTAGAATAGAGGGAATTCAAATGGCTGTGGGGGTCAAGCAGCTGCAGACAGCCTTTTGCAGAATGGCTGCATTCTGGTGGCTAACTTGTGTCCACAAAAAAAGCAAACAAACAAACAAAAACAATGAATGTATACAGCAAATATTTTGAAACAACAGCAGACCTCCTTCTCTGGACCATATCCACCCTTGAATACGTTCTCAGTGTCATCAAGACTTACAAAGAAGACAAAGAGCCTAAAAGTAGGAAAATATGTCTTGACTAAAATGAGAGTTAGCAAAGTCTGTCTTTTAATTTTGAAGGCCCTAACATGATAATCTGATGCTGAAAAAATGCCTGTGGGTCATCTAACACATGTACAAAGGAAGAAATACTAGGTCCCATCGTGTTTGCCAGTGTTTTTCCTTCCATGTGCCTATGTACCCATTTTCCATGGCATCATTATCATTTATTGGATGGATGACATAGCCTGTACTGAAACTGTGCAAGTATTATTACTCCCTGCCCCACTTTATTTTTACCAAAGTAGATGTTTCAAAGGCATATAGAAGCTAAATAACCCAGCCTGGTCATGCAGCTAAAAGTAGCTTCACTAGAGCAACCACGCCTGAGTTTGATTTCTCCATCCACCATTGGAATTCCCTCGAGACTTCCCCCAAAGACTGGGGACACAGCCCTTCTGCTGTCTTACTTGATTCATCTCAGTAGGATGGGTGGAGTCTATAAAATTATGCAAAACTTGATTTGCAAAGCTTCTAAATTTTAGCTTCACACTCATGAGTTCTTTAAAAACAGCCAATGGGCTTGGAGTGTAGCTTCATAGCAGAACATGTGCTTAGCATGTGCAAGTGCAAAACCCTGGGTTCAATCCCTAGCACCAAAAAAAGCAAACAAACAAACAAAAACAATGAATGTATACAGCAAATATTTTGAAACAACAGCAGACATAAAAATAAACACCTTTGCAAATGCACTGTGTTTCTATGACCTGGTTTTTCCATACAGATCCTGAAAGCTCAATCAAAGCAAAACACCTTTGAAAATATCACAAAGTCTATATTACAGGATAGATCTTCTCCAGACTCAAAACTATTCTTTCAGATTTTTGTGTGCATGAGGGTACATAAAATAAAAAACAGAAATTGTAATGGGACTTCTGTTCTCCAGATGTCAGATCTGTTATTTTCATCTCCACTCATGGTGTGGGGCATGGACAGAAATCAACAGGGACAGGACTTCAGGGTCTCTTAGTCACCAGGCAGTAGCACTGTGGTGGGCCCAAGGTTGTACATGCCCAGCCCTGGTGATGAAATGTAGGATTTAAGATTTAATCCTTTGTCCTACCCTCCCTCCTTCTCCCACCCAGCCCAACATGCTCACACAAAAGTACAGACATCACACACACACAGACACACACACACACACACACACACACCAGCATGTAATTAAGTTGTCAGGAGCTATTTTAATGACCAAGTATCACATGGTTTGAATGATCTACCTTCTTAGTGTTTTGTTTTGTTTTTTGTCAAGAAGATGGAGAACTCAGCGATACTGACTGTGGAAGTTGTGCTCCAGTGGTACAAAACCAAGAAATGAAGATCGGGCATCTGTCCACCCCCACAATTATCCTCTTGGTTTTGCTTTTCTCAGTCATCCACCACAGAGAACACTCCTAGGTGACTAAGACATAGACTGAATTCTCATATTCCGTCTCCTGGAAAAGAGAGATGGGGAAAAGAACATTCTTCTTTCTACTCCCTGTCCTTTACTCTGGGCCACTTTGGGCATCCAGAAAAAATGTTGCTTCTAGACCAGATATGTACCCCAAATCAGAGGCACACAGGTTCTGGATGCTTTCTCTGAGATTCCTTCTCTGCTCATTTGCCTGAAACAATGGGCTTCTTTGTGCAGGCCTTGCCTTATGGATAATAATGTTCTCTGAGGTTCCTGAAAATTCCTTCCTTGCCTCCACAGGCTCATCAGCCTGCAGCAGGAGCTTTTTTGAAGACCAGCTCCCAAATTTGCATATGATCCAAAGTCTTTTATAGACTAAAACTAAAGAGTATGCCAGGCATAGTGGTACACACCTGTAATTCTAGCACTGTTGGAGCCTGAGGCAGAAAGATTGCAAGCCCAAGGCAAGCCTAGGCAATTTGATGACTTAGTGAGACCCTGTTTCAAAATTTAAAACTTATAAAAGGGCTAGAGATGCAACTCAAGTGCTGGTTCAGCCCCTTGTTCTGGGGCAGGGTTGGGGTAGACCAGACAGCATGACGTCTGGGTGAGCGGAAAGAAGGAGAAAATGCAACAAAGACAACTGTTTTCAGTAGAAGAGTCTTCCCCACTTAGCCTGATCTCCTGCCCAACATCCCAGGTCCTGAGCTAGTCAGGGGTGCTCACTTTGGTAGCACAAATACTGAGATGGTCAGGATGACCAATTGAGGGAGGAACGGGGGAGCTGGCGATGGGGCGAGGGAACCAAGACCCACCCGGATTACTATTGTCACATGCTCTTGATCGTCTTTTCTCCCTCCATCCTCCAAACTTCCCAAGTGATGTTTCTTTCTTTCTTTTTGATGTGAAATAGAACGATTTTTATTGTATTAAAGCTATTAGTAGAAAACACATAAATTGCTTGTAATAAGGCACACAGAAATTGACCACATTTATTGAACTACAAAGTATATGTGTGCTCTTTTTTTCAAATCCATTCTATTTGAAAGAGAAAAAAAATGAAACAAAATTTCAAAACACGATATACATTGTGCATTGTTATCCCCAGATCAGTCACCTGGAGCACAAAATGCCTGCATTCAATTGTCCAAACAATACCAGCGCAAACCTTTCTCTTCGATTAATTCAGAGAAATCAGTAGTATAACTATCTTAACTATTATACACACACACACACACACACACACACATATACACCCCTGTATTGTTTCAGCTTCTCACACTAGTGATGCAATAGTAATGTTTCTAAAGTACAGTTGTGGTTGTCATTCCTAAGCCACTCACTACTCTGGGACTCCTACCATTTACAGGTTTGGTTCTTAGCTGCTGTTCTACCTCCACATCCTTCATGTGCATGACACACTCCCAGAATGCTTTTGCTGTGGTCTGGAAAAGCTTCCCCCAAAGGTTCATGTGTTGACAGCTTGGTCCCCAGCCTGTGGTGCATTTGGTGAAAACTTTAGGAGGTTAGACTCAGTGGCAGGAAGTTAGGCCATTAGGGACTGCTTTTGAAGGGGGTCCTGGAACACTGACCCCTTCCTCTGTCTCTGGTTGCCACAAAGTGAGCAGTTTCCTCTGCTATATGCTCCCTCCATGATGTTCTGCTTCACAATAGGTCCAAAGCAAAGAAGCCAAGCAACCATGTACTGAAACCTCTGAAAATGTAAGCCAAAATCAAGTTTTCCTCCTTTAAAATTACTTTTCTCAGGTATATTTGTCACAATGATAAAAAGCTCATGCACCAAATATATAAATGTATCAAAGTTTATGTAGCTTCCATATTCAGTGAACTCACACACACAGTCCTTTGCATGGCGCCCAAGGCCCATGCCGATCCAGACCCCGTGATCAGTCTCATTGCATTATTTTCTGTATCACATCCTCTGCAACTGATGTTTACATCCTGCTTTAACTGGACGTCAGACCCATACCGATAGGAATCCAGGCATGACTTAGATGAAAGAAAATGTCCAAGTACGTGAAAAGTCAAAATTGAAGGGAGGATGGCAAGCTGAGGAGTGTGTGCATCAAATGGGCATCTGGTCTTAAAAATTTTGAAAAATATGTCCATTCATTTGCTCATCAACCTGCTCTATCCTTGTTTTACGATATTTGCAGTTTTCTTAACTGTACTTGCACTTTGTACTCTGAACTGCAGTTGTTCATGTACCTTTCTTATCAGTCTGAGTGGGGGAATATAACCAGAAGTTCACTTCCTTTCAGGAGCTCTCAAAACATCCTCACTTCTCCATCCTCTCTCTGCCACTGCCTCGCTTTTTAGCAGGTCCGACTGGCAAAGCTGTGCCAGGTCGCAGACATTTCTTTCCTCACCAGCTCTTTGAAACAGGCACACACATTCTCCTACTTCTTTTGAGCTTCTCTCAGCCCCATCTTTTTGGCCTATTAAGCTCCTAATGAGCCTTAGCTGTAGAAGAGGGAGCAGGGCTGGCAGGTGGCAGTGATATGCGTGGGTAAAATTCCTGCAAAACCATAATTTGCTGACCTCTACATTTAATTTTTCTAAGTCTTTTTTTCTTCTTGTCTCCACTTTAGCATTTTTCATGTTTGGTAGAAGCATGTAGTTCTGCTGCAGAGAGACATGAGAAGAATCCTCACTGCTACTGGTGTGATGTACATAAGCGGAAAGGTTAGAAGAGGCTCTTAACATCAGCTCATTACCTCTGTCCTGTAAGCTGAAAATAAGCCTGGAGTGGAGGCAACAAGCCAGAGGAACAAGTCCTGGGGCTCATCTCCTGATTAAGGTTGTGTTATGGTTTATATCTAGATGTCCCTTTAAAGGCTCATGGGTTCATAGGTGGGGGTCTGAGGAGGTGGTTGGATCACGGGGCTGTGGGATGGTACACATCAGTGGAGTAACCCACTGATGAGTTTGTAACTAAATGTGATGTTGAAAGAAGCCCATTTGGAGGGCATGGATCACTGGGGACGTGACCAGGAAACATACATGTCCCTCTCTGTTTCTTGCCTACCATATCATGAACTGTTTCTCCTCTGCCAAGTCCCTCTGCCATGCCACCATGCCTTGGAAACCTCTACAAACTGAGCAACTGTAAGCCTCTCTTCCTTTAACTTTGTGTTGGGTATTTTGACCCAACAATGAGAGAATAATTAAGTCAGGTTGCCCTCAGCTTTCAAACCCTGGAGGCCCACAAGCTTCCTGGGTGATTGTTAAGGCTTGGCATTCCCGTACCTCTCTAGGGGAATAGCCAGGAATTCTGGAGGAGAGGCTAGGACTGGCTGCTTTTATAACACAATCCGCTGAAGTTGCCCATGCTGACCTCTGTATGGACCTGTGAGGTCACAGGGTCATGTCATGGGTCTCAGTTAAGCCCTTCATGCTAAAATACCATTGCCAGCAGAGTCCAAAGTCCAAGAACAAAGCCTGAGATCAGATCCTAAATCTGCCACATATCGGCAGGTAACCATAAGAAAACAGCTTCATCTCTCTGTGCCCTATTGTCCTCTCTGATAAAATTATGATAGTAAGACAGGCAATTAGGGCATCACAAAGCAGCTGGGCAACTGGGTGTGCCCTGTTAATCACAGAGACCTGTCAAGCATAGAGATTCAGGACACGTGCTCAGAGCAGCTTCTGGGTCCTGTGCTTAATACCAATCAGAGAATGCTATCTTCAGTTCTCCTGGTACAAGATCAAGCAGGTCATTGATAGGATGGCCTAACTCTGACGTCAGAATAGGGGTATAAAAGACAGTGGTCATGAAGCTTGTGGCTGCTGTGAGCCTCTTCACCAAATTGCCTTACATTTTGCAAAGCATATTGCTTTTCCTGCTTTAATTGACCCACACTCACACTGCAGAGCACTTCTTTTCGGAGCATTTCTTTTCCTTACTTTTATCTTTTTTAATAAATGCAAAACCTCTGCATTTTTCACTTGTCTGGGACTGCAAGAGGCTGGGAAGGAACACTTGGCCACCACACCACCTGACATGTGTCACTTAGAATTGTTTGAAGACTTAAATAAGTGAATGTACATAAAATGCAAGGTTCTTGGCACATGGAAAGTGCTTGGTAAATGTTAGCTTTTGTTTCCTGCTCAGTGGGTCCCAGGTATTATTCACAGTCCACTTTGACAATTTACACCACAATTGTATGACCCTCTCCTAGCACTTAATATGATCTTACTAAATAACCTTGCCCTTTTAACTTGCCATCATGCTAAGAGATGATCCCTTGAAAATGACTGGATGTGTTACTTTTTACATGTCAAAATTAATATATAATTACTGAAATTTTAAAATGTTCATATTAAGAATCAGCATGGTATGTCCACCATTGGTATTATACTGACCTAATTCAACTTCAGTTAAGGGAGCTGAGACTCAGAGAGGTTAAGTAGATTTTCAAAAGACACATGGGCTGACTCGAAAAACCAGAAGTTGAGGAATTTAGGTCTCGTTCTGACCAGGCCAGTGTTCCGTATTCCACAGGAACCCGCCAGTTCTACACTGTTCTTAAAAGGCGCTTCGGAATGTACTGAAAAGGGAACATTCTTTTGTTAGCCTGACCCTAGGAAGCTGAAGTAAACCTTGTGTTAAAATGGCTATAAAGGAAACCTCCTTTTCACGCACAGCGGTAGAAGGAGTTGAAAGCATGGCCTAACCTAATTTTATCCCTACCAGCCCGTGAAGGGGCGCTGGGTAACAATGAGGCTAAAGAACCCGAGTCCTGGAACAGCTGTGTACCGGATCCCCAGAGCTGTGACTTCTAGTGCTGCTCATGCTGCAGACAGGAGCCTACTGGAGCCAGAGAAGCTAAGAGCAAACGCTCCAGGTTCTAATTCTCTTCACCACTGACAGGTTTCACCTTGAACACTTAGCCTTTCCAAACCTCAGCCCTCATCTGCAATATTCTTATGGGGCTTTTGAAAAAATAAAGTACTGTTTACAGAAACTGTTTAACACAACAGGGCAGCTTTTGTTTTTACTTTATTAAGCATTTTCCTATACTGAGTGATCACATGTAGTGAAATAAAATAACTTGTACAACCCAGTTTAAAAGAAGTCAGGAATGAAAAAGCTGCTACACATTGCATTTTAAATGTCTGTACTAGTGACTTGAGTCCATCATTCTGTGTATCTTTGATAGAGAAATGTACTTACTTTCCAAAAGTAAGTTTTTCAGGAAATAAAATTAAACATTATGTAAAGCTGATTTTCCTTAGGGAGAAATTTATTCCTCATTTGCAATTGGTCTATAGATAGACACAGGACTCATGTTGGTCCAGTCAGTGTTTTCTTTGTTGCCTGCCTGCCTACCTGTCTTTCTTCCTTCCTTCCTTGTTGCTATTCGGTTGGTCAGTTCTTTTTTCAGGGCTGTTACTGAACCAGGGCTTCATCCATGCTAGACAAGGGTTCTACCCCAGAGCTGCATCCCAGCTCTAAGTTTATGGGATTTTTTTTTTTTTTTTGTATCAGGGATCAAACTCATGACCTCACATTTGCTAGGCAGGCACTTGTGCCACTCAACTGAACCCCAGCCCTAAATTTATCTTTTTGAGGGACACATTAAAACTATACATATTTATGGGGTACCATGTGATGTTTTGATGCATGAATACATTGTATAATGTTTAGGTGAGGTTAAAGTATCTCCTCCAACTGTTATTTCTTTATGGTGAAACATTCAGAATTCTGTTTTCTAGCTGTCTATGTGCAGCACTACAGCCCACTAGAATGTCATATTCTCTTTCTTTCTTTTCTTTTTCTTTCTTTTTTTTCTTTAGACAGGGCCTCCCTATGTAGTTCAGGGTGGCCTCAAATGCCCAGGGATTTTTCTGCCTCAGCCTCCATGCATCATCATACCCAATAGAACTTCATATTTCTAACTGTAATTTAAAGGCTACTGTTCAACCTTTCATACCCCCACCCTCCTTCCTCATTACCACAGCCTCTGGTAAACTGCCATTTAGTAAATAAAATAAAGTAAATGAAATAAAAATAAAATAAAACTGTTACGAATATTTGTATACAAACCTCTGTATGAACGTGTTTTCCTGGCTAAATACAGAGGTGTAGCAGCTCTGTGCTTCTCTGAGGAACACAAGTAAACATGGGCAAGGAGACCCTAAGAAGCAGAGAGGTAAAATGCCCTCAGATGCATTCTTGGTGCAAAATTGCTGAGAGGAGCACAAAAAGCAGCAGTAGATGTTTTCAGCATCTTAGAGTTTTCTAAGAAGTGCTCAGTCGGGAAAGACCATGTCTGCTAAAGAGAAAGGAAAATTTGCAAACATGGCAGAGATGGACAAGGTCTGTTACGAAAGAGAAATGAAAATCTGTATATCTCATAAAGGGAAAACAAAAAGTTCAAGGATCTCAAGGCACCCAAGAGGCCTCTTTGGCCTTCTTGTTCTGTTCTGAGTATCACCCCCAAATCAAAGGAGAACACCCAGCCTATTTATTGGTAATGTTCAAAAGCAACTCAGAGATAGGCATGGTAGTGCATACCTATAATCCCACCACTGGGGAGGCTGAGGCAGGAGGACTGCTGTGAGTTCGAGGCTAGCCTGGGCTACAAAGTGAGTTCAAGGCCAGCCTGAACTGCACAGTGAGACCCTGTCTAAAAAAAAAGAAAGAAAGAAAGAAACAAAGCAAGAAAGGAAAGGAAAGGAAAAAGAAAAAAAAAAAGCAACTGGGAGAGACGTGGAGGAATGCTTCAGGAGATGACAAAGCGGCCTTCCAAGAAGGCTGCTGAGCTGAAGGAAAAGTATAGAAAGGACATTGCTGCCTACTGAGCTAAAGGAAAACCTGATGCAGCAAAAAGGGGAGCTGTCAAGGTTGAAAACAGCAAGAAAAAGAAGGAAGAGGAGGAGGAAGATGAAGATAAAGATGATGAATAAGTTGATTCTAGTAGGTTTTTTCTTCTTGTCTATAAAGCATTTAACTCCCATGTTCACCACTCACCCCCTTTAGAGAAAACAAAACAAAACAAGCAAACAAACAAAACTGAACTATAAGGCTGTGTAACATTTGTCTTCAAAAACTGTAGTGTCTTTTTTTTGAATAGTTAACATACTAACAAATATGTAAATAGATAGCCCAGTGCTGATGGTATTTTCAGTAGCTGCCAACCTAGCCACGTACAGTGTGAGGTTGTAAATTGACATGAAAATTTAGAGCAAGTTCTTGCTGGTGCACAGCATAAATTAGTATCTATAGAGATGGTAGATTTTCACCTTCAGTTGTCTGTGATGCAGCTTGTGTGAAATAATTGTTCTATGAACTGAATATCTCTCTGTAATTACAAAAATACAGTTGCGGTTGTTTTGTTGACATTCTGAATGCTTCTAAGTAGATACAATTTTTATTTTAAAAAATAAGTATACAATTCAAAGGCATTAATTATATTCACAATCCTGTGCAACCATCACCACTATTTTCCTCAAAATTCACTTATTAACCTAACTTTTTTCTTTAAAAACCTGGGAATTTTGAGTGACGTTCTGTTATGCTCCCAGTTGTATATTGGTTTGGTCTGGCTTTTGTTTTCGAAATCAGCCTGTAACCGAGGCTGGCCTTGAACTTGCAATTTTCAGCAACCCGTGCTAGGATTACAGGCATATGCTACCATGCCCAATCCGTTGTTTTGTTTATTTATTTTATTTTTAAATTTACTTCACTTATGGCACTGGAGATTGAACCCAGGGACTTTGCATTGAGCCACATGCCCTGCCCATTGTGTTTTCAATTTTGAGATAGTCTCTTTCAGTCAATAAATTGCCCAGGTTGGGCTTAAATTAGTGATCTTTCTGCCTCAGCCTCCCAGAGAGCAGGGATTCCAGGCAGCACCACCATGCCTGGCTCCCCCAGTTTTAATATAAAGCAATGTACATGATCCAGAAAGGCCCTATTTAGCCTATAGCTTTGTGTGAATTTCCTAACACCTTCCCTCTGTCTGCCCTTTATGCAAACACCAATTTGACGATTTCAAAGGAAACCAGAGAATTTCCATGGATCTCAGTGACCCCATAGCACCGTTTCTCTTACAAATATGAAAGCCAAGGACAGGGATCACACAGGGAGTAAGTGACAGAGTCAGCTGAGAAATAAGAACTGCTATTTTTGCGCTGTGGAAGGGTTTGCATGTCACCCTGACAGCCTCCCTCTGTGAGGTCTAGCTTGGGTGAAATCAATTCCTCCCACCTTAGGACATCAGAAAAATGAAGTCCCCAACTTCCTGCAGAGGACTGGCATGAGGATTTAACCCAGGAACAAAAAAACCTCAAAGTGAGCAAAAGGTAGAGACCAGGGATAGAAAAGCACACTCACAGGCAGGGTTTCTCGCCTCTGGAGAATGCTGAGTGCAAGTGTGAGCAGAAGGTAGGTGCGCGGCAGCCCCTCCTCTGGGGTGGGTTACTGACCGGAAGTGCCAACAGGAAATGGCCCCAGTGCTGAGCCTGCTAGAAGGATGTAGGTGAGTATTGTTAGTGTCATCCCTTTCCTCCAGACACTGGGGATCATGATCTAATTTATTGTGTGATTTCCTGTTTATTCTTGGAAGTATTCAGCAAGAAGTACCTCTGGACTGGGGCTGTAATCCAATGGTAGAGTACAGTAGTTACCTAGCATGCACAAGGCTCAGGGTTTGATCTCTAGCACCACCAGAGAAGAAGAGGAGGAGGAGGAGGAGGAGAAGGAGGGGAGAGGAGGAAAGAGCCAGTACCCTAATCAATTAGTAGACCTGATCCTGCTCATAACTACAAATTTTCTTAAGGCATCCAGAGTTTCTTTCAACACTGAAATGAGAGCACTTCCTATGATGCCAGGTGCCATTCTAGGACTGTTTCATACTTCTCAAAACTCAGCAAGATGACAACTATTATTTTCTTCATCTTACGGAAGAAACAGAGAGGCACAGAGAGAGGTTAAATAAACTGCCAAAGGTCACACAGCTCTCATAGGGCCCCAAGGCTTTAGCCACCATGTCACAGGCACTGTTAATCACCCCTGTGGCCAGAGCTGCTCCTGCGACCTCTTCCTCCGTGATTTATGGACAGATAGGGCTGTGAAAGTTTGGCAGCCCCTTTGAGCTGAGGTGCCACCCTTGCTAGTGGCCTGCTGGAAAAATACATGGGGCCAGGAAGGAGAGAGAGGCCGGGCCTCCTGCCTGGTGGGCTCTGAGTCACACAGGTCAGCGGGGCTGGCCCGCTCAGCCTGTCACCATCAGCTGTCTTTCTGTGCTACCCAGCAAAGCCGGGGCTCAGCTCAGAGATGGGAACTGCGATTTATAAACTCTCAGGCAAAATCAACTTTCAGGTGAAGAAAACCCACATACCTGGTAGGTCACCCTTGCTTCCGGTGGTCTGAGGGCCCCAGGGCTGCTGGGAGGAAGGAGCATCTCCAGGATGGTTTAGTCATGTGTGCCTTTGATGTTTCTAAAAGAACCAGCTGGCTTTCAGGGCTGGGGACAAACGCTTCATCAAAGCCTGCTGTTTGGGTTTCTCATCACTGGGGCTCATTTAAAAGTCATTTCACAACTTAGCTTTATTTCTTGTAGGCAAATGTTCTTTCAGATTTTGCATGATTGAAACAAAGGATAGGAAAAACAGAGCTCTGCAGCCTCTTTCTATTACAGGATGGCTCAGAAGGTTTAATTTTCCATAACAGATGTAACATTAACTCCAGTGTTATTTTGACCAGTTATAAATATCAAGAACATGTGTTTTGCAGTTCAAATTCTTCCTAAAAGGCCTCAAGAACGTCCAGGCTTTAGTCCATGGCTCTTAGTCTTTGTTGGAAAGCAGGGGAAAATGCTTTTGGGCTTGCAGGGCTGGGTGGAGAAGCCAGGGACACGGCAGGGAGAACTCGGGGGTCCCTGTGGCTTCAGAAAGTGGGTTGGTCTTGATAATCAACAGACTCTCAATGAAGCATTGCCAGAAGCCACTTTTCTCTAATCATGATTTGACAGATGGTGCATCCAAGGTTGGTAATAACCTCTCCAAAGTTGGGAGTGGTTCAAGGAGAGAGAGAGTGTGTTACAGAGCAAATCTTTAGGGTGAGAAGGGTTGGAAAGGACTCAGAGAGGAATTTTGTGATCTGGAACCATTAACTGCTTGATTCTTGGTGTGAACAGCCAGATGCTAGCCCTTTGTCCAGGGTGTGTGTTTGGCACATGACATCCTTATTACTGATTTTTTATCAGTGCTTACCATACCAGTTTTTCTAGTGTAGCTTGCCTAGTAATAAGGCAAGCTGTACCATATTTCATTTTATCTAAAGCTCCATCTATTTCTATATATGCCATCATTTTATGTACCCGTAAGAAAGGAAAATTCTGTTACACCATGCTACTCACTGGAAAATGTACACTTGCTTCAGAGATGTTTACATGCTTCTTAATAAAGTTCACTAGGTAGCCTTCTAAAATTCATTTTCATCTTGTAAATCAGTGCTCTCTCATAAGAGTTTTCCTATTCGATTAAAATGACATTTACAAGAAGGAGATAAAACTTTCCCAGTGCTTGGATTTTGTTTTCCCTCCTTAGAAGTAGGCTCTTAATAGGAAAGATGTAGTGGGCCTGCCAGGCTGGACATTGTAGATGCAGGAATTAGAATCAATTATGAATGAGAAACAAAACACATCAAAAGAGAAAATAATTCCTAGAGTTTTTAGTGAATTGCTGCTTGGAAAAATGTTGACTAGCACAAGATTCTCTAATTGAATTTGTCTGTGTTGGGTTTATTACCACTCAGGCACACATAAATAGTAAAGTAGTAGCCCTAATCTAGTTCCCAGCTAAAAAATGACAGCTTTAGAACATAAGAAAAAAAAAATGATGCGCAGTCTTACAATGGAAAGAATTTGGAATATGGAATTGGGATGTACTATGTATTGCATTTTCTTTTAAATTTAAGCAGTTCTGTAGGATTTCTGTTCTGGTTTCATTTGTGGGTAGACAAGTAAAGGTGTCAGATTACTCTTTACTGAATAATAGAACACATAGCTGGAATTCACATCCATGCCCTTAGCAGGCAGGACCTAGTCCTGTTCTCTGATTCCCCATGCCTAGCAGAGCTGCTAAACTTCCTGAAATGGTCTACATGGATATCCTGGCCCCTTATCTCTCAAGGTGATGTCCCTTTACCTTTCCTGAACTCCAAGTCCTCACACTGAGCACATTTAACTTCTCTGCAACATGGCGCATTTGCTGACCTGATTGTTTTGTTGACACTTTCTCAGATCTTGACTACAGCGTCCCCATACTCTTGCTTATCTCTTCTCTCACCCTCTGATTTTTCCTTTTCAGTCTCCTTCAAATGCCTACTGTTCTCTGGACATCCCTTCACCAGCACCATTCTGTCTTTGCCCTGGTTCTTACTAAAATAGGGATAGTGACCACTTTGCTTAGCTCCCAATCTAGAACATTCTAGAGCTTACCATGATTCATCATGTCTGGCTCAAGAGAAACTTGGGAGGCCCAGATATCCTCTCTGTCTCACAAATGATAAGGTAGAGTTTCCAGAAGGCTACTAAGGTGTCTGAAGCCTCACTGTTACTGAGAGATAGAAGCAGAATTCAAAGTGGGCTGTCTTGGGGCAACCTGCTCGGGACCCCCTTCTGTCTCTCTTCAGACAGGAGCTTTCTCTCAATAAATATATTCTACTCTTCAAAGTGCGCTGTCTTGGCCAACAAATGGTTGGCTCTGCTGCAGACCACTTAGTCACAGCCATGTCTTCCTGCAATTTCGTAAACAAGATAACTCCCAGGGTGCATCCACCTCTTAGCCCTGTCTCCTGAACTCCAGCTTACAGCTTCCCTCAGAGTTCACCATTACCTGGTTCTCTAACTGCCCAGACTCCCCATTCCTCTTGTTTATCAGTGCCCTTACATTGTGAAAGGGGACCTAGAAGTCATTAGAAGCTTCCCTCACTGGATCCAAATTCTGACAGTTCTATTTGTCTTTATTTGCCATAGGACGATGTCACATACTAGATGACTTAAATGGAAATTTGTATGCACAAGGCTCTGGGTTTGATCCTCAGCACCACAAAAAAAAAAAAAAAAAGAATGTTAAAAAATAATTCAAAAATTTGTTTTATGCATGGTTTTGAATGTCCAAGATCATGCTGGTGGTGGTTTGGTTTAGTCCAAAATCTCTTCTCTGGGCTTGGAGATGGCCACCTCTCACCATGTCTTTACGTGGTCACACGTTGGTATCTCTGTTTGCTGTCTCTCAGTGTCTTCTTATAAGGACTAGGGCCCATCCTATGTGACTTCATTTAATTTTAATTCCTTTCTTTCTTTCTCCTTTCATTCTCTTTCCTTCTTTCCTTTCTCTCTCATCCTCTTTTTTCTTTCTTTTTGAAATAAGATCTTGCAAGTTACCCAGGATGGCCTGGAGCTCATAATCCTCCCTTCTCAGCCTCCTAAGTAGCTGTGATTACAGATGTGTGGCACTTGTGTTTGTATAATTTTTAAGTTTTGATATATTCACAAAGTACCTTTTAAGAAAGGCTATTTGAATGTGAACTCCTAACGATAGTGTTTTGTTTTTGGTTTTGTTTTTTGTCTTTTTGAGAACAGGGTCTTGCTATGCAGTTCAGGCTGAACCTGGGCTCATTTTGTAGCCTAGGCTGGTCTTGAATTTGCAACGATCCTCCTGCCTCAGCCTCCTGAGTGCTGGGCTTACAAGAGTGCGCCACCACGCCCAGCTTTTTACCAATAGTGTTTTGAGGGTACTAAATTCTCAGCATTCTCACTGGCATTGTGCATCTGTGAATTTTTGAGGCGAAAATTGTTACTGGTTTTCACTGATGGTTACAGTCCTGAGTACAACATACTTTACTGTGAAGTCAGATCAATCGTACAGCAGTCTGCTGCTCTAACACCTGTAGGACAGAGGCCCCAGGCCTCTAGCTTTCCCCTGCTTCTCTTTCAGCCCTCAGCCCTGGTCCTTAGCACACCAAGCCTTGCACAAGTACATCCTGCCCTGTGATGCTTCTACCCTTGTGTCTAAACCCAGTCAGCACCACCAGCCCAACAGCCACCCCGACCAGCTTTGGTTCTCTGTGTGGCTGCTTGGCATCTCCTATGGGCAGACCAGATGTGAGGCCTATGTTGGCCCTAGGAGCCTGGGCAGAGAATTCTGAGTCCTGGTTGCCCAGGGGCGATACCTAGAGGCCTCATGAAGAAGGCCCTTAGCCAAAGGCAGGCCCTGAACAGGACTCATGGCCACATGCTGTGTGTGCCCTCCATGCATGCAAGACAGTTCATCAGGGACTAAGGAGATGCAAGACACTGTATTAATGCTTTGTCTTCAATATTGTCCTTAAGCTTCTCCACTATATTATTATGTACACTATATTAGTATAGTAATACATGTATAGAATTATAGACAAATAGTTATTAATCTGCCAACTCAGGAAGTACGCTTGGAGCATATTGAGGGTTGAACCCAAGGAGAACTTAATTACATCCCCACTCCTTTTTATTTCATTTTGAGACAGGGTCTTAGTAAGTTGTTCCGGCTGGACTTGAACCTATGACTCTCCTGCCTCAGCTTTCTAAGTAGCTGGGATTACAGTTGTGTGCCTCTGTATCCAATGTTTTTAATCTGTTTTCACTGACAGCAGTGTGGGTTCAAAAGTGGTTTTAAAATCCCAGCTACTTAGGAGGCTGAGGCAAGAAGATCACAAATTCAAGACCAGCCTGGGCTAAAAATAAAAATAAAATAAAAAGGGCTAAGGATGTGACTCAGTGTTTAGAACAAAGCCCTGGAGTTCAAACTCCAGCACAAAAAGAAAAAGTCTAGAGACTTTACTAGAGAGATTATGTTGATTCACTGTAACCTCAGTGAGATGAATCTGTATAATTTCTTTTTCTTTTACAATGCTAGAGATGAAACCCAGGGCCTTGCCTGTGCTAGTCAAGCACTCTACCACTGAACTATACCTTCAACCTATGACTATTCTAATTCATCTTCTTTCTTGAATTGTTATGATCTTTACCCTCATTATGCTATCATAAGGACTTTTATAGACCTGATTTAACACATTTCTGCTTAAAATATTCCCTCTGTTTCCCGTTGGTCTCTGGTTTAGCCTGGAGGCTTCAGGCTCTCCTGCCCAGCACATCACATCCTGATGCAATCATCCTGCTGGGCTGCAGCACCCTTACCCCACCCTGTCCGTGCACACAGCGCTTCCTCGGATGGAGATGTCCCTCCAGCACCGAGCTGGCCCGGTAGACCACTCTTTGGCCACTGTACCTCAAGGGTAGCCTCAAGTGAAGTCAAACTGTCCTTGACCTTCCTAGACAGACTCACTGTAACCAGGAAACTGAGAAAAACACCTTAGAGGAAAAGAGGGTCCTCATGGCTCTGGGTTTCAGGGCTTTCAGTCCTCACAGTCTCTTCTATTTGGCTCCATTATTTCTGGGCTCATAATAGGGAAACGAATCATGGGAGGGGTAGCCTGTAAGGAGCCAAAGCCATTTACCTCATGGCAGACAGGAGGCAGAAAGAGAGAGAGAGAAAAGCCAGAGAGGATCACTGAGACTTCAAAGCCAGCCTGGGCTACACAGTGCATTCAAGGCCAGCCTGAACAATATAATTAAACCCTGCCTCAAAAAGGACCAAAAACCTCTACAAAGTAGAAAAAGAAAAATAGAGACAAAAAGAAGAAACAACCCAAATATACATCAAAATGTGGTGCATTCATGTAATAGAATATTATTCATCAGTAAAAGTACAGATACATGCTACAACACAGACATTGAAGATATTATGCTTAGTCAGAGAAGCCAAACACAAAAGAGGCCACACAGACAAATGCAGAGTGGTTTCCAGGGAGATGGGGAGTACTTATTAACAGGTGTGGGATTTCTTTAGCTATTGGTAGAAATGTTTCATAATCATATAGTATAGTTTTGTTTCAGTATTGAAATTTGCTGGAACCAGGCACAGTGGCTCACACCTAGAATCCTAGAACTCTGAGAGGCTGCCAGTTCAAACCCAGCCTGGGAAACTTTGCAAGAACCTATCTCAAAATAAAAAATAAAAAAGGACTGGAAGTATAGCTCAGTGCAAAAGACCTAGGTTCAATCCACAGTACCAACTCCCACCCCAAACAAAACAAAATGAAACAACCCAAAAAATATTTCTAGGTTTCAGATGTAGCTCCGTGGGTGAGCACTTGCGTAGCATGTGCAGGGCCCTGGGTTCAATACTCAGTACTGGCCCTCCACTCCAATCGCAATAATAATATTAACAACGGCAATCTAATCTCCTGTCTTTGTGAAAGATACTTAGTAATGTTATGGTTGGATTTCAGGACAGCCAAAATGTAGAATTAAATGGCTGCACAGGGGCTGGAGATTTTAGCTCAGTGTTACAACACTTGTCTAGCAAGCTGGAAGCCCTGGGTTCAGTCCTCAGCACCAAAAATTTTTAAAAAGACAAAAACCAAAACAAAACATAACCAAAGGCTACGCATTTTGTTTCGAACACATGGGTCCTGCACAAATTCATTTGATTACTTTACATCAGAGGCTTTTTTAGGGGGGAAAGGGTGTAAGTTTCCTTCTGCTACCAGGGGGATAAAGACTCCTCTACATCTAACCCGAAAATTGTGTGCTTTTTCAGAGGGGAAATACATATGTCATTCTCACTGCCGAGACCTGGTGCACCTGGATTACCCACACAAGGGGAAGTCGCCGGGCTGTCCACCCACTGCTGAAGCAAAACGGGCGAACCAAAGGAGCAGTCAGGTAGGCGCTCGCAGTGCTGCGGGTTTCAGGCCATCCAGCGGTTCACGTGTCATCGGATGGACTTGATCCTCCATGGTTTATGATGTAACTTCAGCGGGTCTCACTCCTGTTCATTCTCTACTGTTCTTTCCTCATGTCAGGCGCTTAACCCTGAGTCCTAATTTTAGAAACAATATGGATATATGTCTACATATCTATATCTGCATCTGTATCTATATCTATATATCAAACTTGCCATAAGACAGACTTTCAAGGCTTTCACCTGCTTAATTGTGTATACATTCAGGATAAGGCCCTGTTGAAAGATGTCCCTTTGGCTGCTGAAAATAGGGCATGCCATTTGGAAGTGCTGGTTCCTGTTCACCTGATAAATTGCTGGAGCATGAATACCCTGTTGGGGAATCCACCGGTTCTTTCCGGCTAAAGCACAGATCTTCCACTAGGACAGTGGTTCCCCCTTTTCTGTGAAGGTCATGTTTAGAGACCCGGTTATACCTAATATGTTGGACAGCACTGAGCCTCATGGATACTGTTTTTCCCTGCATACACACCTATGCTAAAGTTTAATTTAGCAATTAGTCACATTAAGAGATTAGTAACAATTGAAAATAAAATAGAACCATTGTAACAATACACTGTAATAAAGGTTATTTGAAGCCTCTGACTGGTTTATTGATATAATTTTCCAATGGATATTTTCAGACCCTGGTGACTGGTAGGTAACTGAGATAGTGGAAGATTAAACCTCAGATGAGAGAGGTTAGTATACATCACAATCGAATTCCAGATACATCCTCCACTTGGTTTCTGCCAATGCCTCCACCGACTCCCTCCTCCCCATCCTCTGTCAACAATGCCTGTCCCTCTGCAAACCTGACTCAGCAGCCCTTCTGACACATCAGATCCTTCCTTCCCTCTTTCTTTCTTTCTTTCTTTCTTTCTTTCTTTCTTTCTTTCTTTTTTTTTTTCTTTCTTTCTTTCTTTCTTTCTTTCTTTCTTTCAGTACTGGGGATTGACCCCAGGGCTTTTGCACTGAGCTATACTCCTAAACTTTTTTTTTTTTTTCCATTTTGAGAGATGATCTTGCTAACTTGCCTGAGCTGGGTTCAAATTTGTGATCCTCTTGCCTCAGCCTTCCAGGATGCTAGGATTACAGGATGTGCCACCATACCTGAAAATTTTTCTTTAAAAATTGGCACTTTTTTCCCCCTGAAAGATTAGGGGGATCTGGGCTGGGGATTTAGCTCAGCGGCATAAGCGTCTGCCTGGCAAGTGTGAAGTCATGCGTTCAATCCCCGGTACCAAAAAAAAAAAAAAAAAAATTAGGGGCATCTACATTCTATGACATTTAAGTGTGTCTTTTCAGAAAGTTCATTGGCATGTCTAAAGAGAATTACCAAAATTAGGCAGAAATGTCAGTGCTGCTTGTCACATGTAAATCAAATTGTCTGGGACCAAGAGACTGATTCCCCACTGTGCCCTGACCAAAAGAACTGGCACAGAAGTAGTTTCTTCCTTTGTTTTCTTCTAAGGGAGCTAACTGATGGTGAGGATGGTTGGTTGGAGCTGTTTTGGAGTTTGCTCAGCATGTGTGGCTCACATATGCTAACTTCTCACTCAAGTTAATTACATTTGGCAGGAGCACAGGAGGCTGAGGCAGATTCTGTGGAGGGTATGAATAATAGCTCTTCTGGTAGATGGATGGCTTCATTTTAAATAGTAACTGATGTGACTTTTACAACGGCAGCCAGAGGGACTCCCTGCAATGTTGTACCAGCCTTAAAATGAGCCTCAGCAAAAGCTGCCTGCTCCCAGAGAAAAGCGTGGATTGTGGATGCAGCTGGTAATTTAATAGGATGATTTTGGAAAGAGCAGTGAGGATAATAGAGGCATTATGCGAAGCTCTACGGAGAACAATAAAAGCTTGTTGGGCCTTAAAAATTATAGAGTTCAAGTGTAAGCCTTAAGCAAATGCTTCAGAAGTTTCTCAAAATGTACCTGAACTGATGATGCTTGAGTAACTTCCATTATGTACTTACACCGATCTTTCTAAATTGATGCATAATAAATGTACATATTTATAGGGCACAGCATCATAATTTGACATGTGTATATAATGTGTAATAATCAAATGGAGGCATTTAGCATTTCCCTCTCATAAGCCTTTATTATGTCTTTTATGAATGTTATAAAGCTTCAAATTTCTCTCTTCTAGTGGTTTCTTATTTGTTTGACTTTTGCAGAACTAGAGATGGGACTAGGGGCTCTCTACCACTGAGATACACCCCAGCCCTTTATGTTTTTATTTTGAGGCAGGATCTCGGTAAGTTGCCTAGGCTGGCCTTGAACTGCCTCAGCCACCCGGATAACTTGGACAGGTGTGCACCACAGTGTCTGGCTTTTTCTAGTTCTTTGCTTTTTTTTTTTTTTTTTTCAGTACCAGGATGGAACTCATGACCGCGCACTTGCCAGGCGGGAGCTTGTGCTGCTGAGTTCAATCTCCAGCCCTTCTAATTCTTTACAAAATTCATAATAAATAGGTGTGAGGTACAGTCATTACATTGCTTTTTAAAAATTAATATTGAGCTTTCCCAGGATGGCCTTGAACTCGTGCTGATCCTCTTTCTTGCCTCAGCCTCCCAAGTGCTGGGATTATAAACCTGTGCCACCACACCCAGCTTATCAATTTTAGATTTTGATGAAGCAGGGCGTTCAGTTACTAAATTCAGTATCATGAAACTTATGAAACTCAAATTTGCCTGACTTTTGTATTGTGTATACTTTTCAAATGAAAGCAACATATGCTTATTATAGAAATTTTGGAAAATGTAAAAAAGTTTAAGAAAAATGTTAAAATTGCCTATCACTCTGCTACCTTTAATATACTTTTCATTATTAATATCTGAGTATGCTTCATTCCATCCCCTCTTCAGTGTCCATGTCTACATATATTTTTTTGTAAAATTGGAATTGTTGCATCTAGATTTATCTTCATTTTTCCTTATAGTGTGATTGTTTTCCTTGTAATTCTGTATTCTCAGAAAATATGATATCCAGGGTGCAATAGTTCATCTTTTACTTGATTTAACAATTTTACTTCTTTTGGCACTGTTTTTGTCTTTCTGAGACAGGGTCTCTATGTTCACGCTGGCTTTGAGCTCACTTTGTAACCCAGGCTGTCCTTGAACTTGCAAAGATCCTCCTGCCTCAGCCTCCCAAGTGCTGAGATTACAGGCATGCTCCATCATGCTGGGCCACTGTTTCTTACTGTTATAAATAAAGCTGCAATATGAACTTTGCATAAAAATCTTTTCCCACATTTTTGTTTATTGTCTTAATGAAGACTCCTGAAGAAAAATTACTTGGTCAAAAGTTCTAATAGCCCTTAATACATATTGACTGCCAAATTCTTTTTTGCTAGATGGGGTGGGGTTGAGACAGGATATGACTGCATAGTTCAGGCTGGCCTTAAACTCGCTGTGTAAGCTCAGGGTGGCCTCGACCCTCTTGCCTCAGCCTGTCCTTTCCTGTAAACTGTGTTCTATGTTAAGAGTCTGGAATGATGCACAGTGGTGTGCATCTGTAGTCCCAGCTATTCAGGAGGGTGAGGCAGGAGGCTCACTTGTGCTCAGGAGTTGGAGGCCAGCCGGAATAGAGCAAGAACTTGTCTCAAAAGAAAACAGAAAGGTATTTAACAGTTTAAACTTAAAATATTAAGTCCATTTCAAAAGACTTAGTGCTTTCACATTTGGTGGGCCAGGTAATGGCTGAGTGAGGTTTTGTCTCTTCCTGTCTTTCCACATTGTCTTGAGTAACGCCAGGACTCGGGTGGGTAATTCTGTGAACCTCACTTAGACCACGCAGAGGCCTTGGCCTCACGATCGCTGGTCCTCTGAACTCTCTCAGCGTGGACTTTTCCCAAAGGAGGGAAGGAAAAGAAGGTCGGAGTGAACCAACAACAGAGGGGCAGACCGCCCACCGCCCTGGTGCTTCTTGTTTTGGGGCAGAGGCTAAGGGCGGAGGTGCTAGATGTTAGGAGTGTCAGATGCAGAAACAGCCTGCATTGCTCAAACTCACAGAGGACTGACTGAAGGCCACAGGCGTCCCCAGAGTCGAAGTTGTTGTGTTTGCTCTTTGTTGTACAACCTACACTAAACACCCAGGCTTTTAATCAGGCCTCCCAGAGCAGCAATGGTAGATTCGACCACATGAAATCTCCGTTTTGGTAGGTCAGGAATGGTCAATGCCAATTATTTTCCTATGGTTCGAACTCAAGAGAAGCTAGGGGACTGTTCTTCATCAAGAGTTAGGGCTGAGACCAGGGATATAGCTCAGCGGCGTAAGTGCCTGCCCGGCAAGTGCAAGGTCCTGAGTTTGATCCCCCGGACACACGCACATGCACGCACACACAGAGTTAGGGGTGATGTTTTGGCACCTGGGGCCAGGCCTGCAGCGCGCTCTCTGCCCCTGCGTGCTGAGGATGCACCGGTAGCCTCAGCAAGGGGCCAGTCTCCGGATTCAGTTTTGAAGGTGGGCCCAGCGGGCGGTATTTGTGACAATGACCGCCAGAGGGAGCTCTAGCACTGAGTCAGGTCTGTGTGTTGTCACGGATTCCAGAGAAAACGTAATTACTATACCCAGGGATTGCTTCCCTTCACTGAAGCAATCCGGAGTTTTAGATACACAGTTACATCGCTGTCCCTTGTATTATTAATGTTGGCGAAGTTTCCGTGTGCGCTTCAGACACTGCTTCATTTCGGGCTTACTATATCAGCAAGATGTTACTGCAATTTTATAAAGGAGACCAAAGTTTTCAGCGGTTAAGTGATTGTATAAATGAAGAAAATATCTGGCAAGCTCGAGGTCCTGGGTTCAATTTCCGGTACCAAAAAGAAAGAAAAAAGGAAGAGAAAAAAAAAAAAGAAACCGAGATTTGTATCTTTAACTCAGCCCTCCAGGGAAGTTCTCTCTCCTTCCTTCCCTCTTTTTTTCCCCCTCCTTTCAGACTAAGACTTTAAAGGAAAGAAATTTTTTTTGCTTTAAGAAAATTAAAAAGAAAGGCTTGCACCGTGGCTCAATTCCCAGTACCAAAAGAAAGAGCAATGTGTAAATCATTCCCGAGTATATTTAACACGGGACAGGGGGTGGATAAAAGTAAGAGAAAAGGAGCACGGAATGAAGGGCTGAGGCTTGTGTGCGTGAGGTCTGAGAACCCTCCAGTGTTGTCTCCAGACTTGTCAGAGCATTACTTGGTCCCGCTCTTCCAGTCCAACCCCCCCACACGCCCAGGTTGAGAATTAAAAAGGTGAAATGAAAAGAAAGAAAGAAAGAAAGAAAGAAAGAAAGAAAGAAAGAATGAAGGAGGCTCACAAAACCCCAGCAAAGATTATTATGCTGGCTGAGACTTGTGTGGTGACAGCAGAGGCTGTGGCCCAAGGCATGGTAGGCAAGTGCTTTGCCACCGAGCTACATCTCCTGACCCCAAATCAATTTTATTTTATTTTAAAGAGAATAAAACCTAATGAAGTAAAATGCAATAAAGCCAATCAAAACAAAACAGTGAAAGGGGTATAGGACTTCAAAACAGGATAATAGGAAATCAACAATGGCTGCCATAATATACCTTGTTATCTTCACAATAGGTGACCATACCATTAGATACAGAAAAACCAAATAAAGCAAAACAGAATAAAACCATCAAAATAGAACACTAAATAAAATAAAACAATAAATCAGAATAAAACAAAACAGTAAAAACAGTATTGGATTTCAAAAACAAGACAGAAGGAAATCCCCCATATTTGCTGTAGTGCATACTGTCATCCTCCCAATAGATGCTCAGGCCAGTAGTCTGCAAAGTCAATCAAGCAATACAAGCATTTAGTTGTTTTGTCCCTCAGTTGCTATAAATTCAGCATGTCCTCTGAGCCAGCCAGTTGCTTACAGCTGGGGGGAGGGCTTCTTGATTCTCAGCCTGAAAGCTGGTGGGCTCATGGGAAGGGTGTCTGGCTTCTCTCTTCCTGGGCCCCACATGGTTTGTGTGGCTTAAGAGAAGGGTGAATTGGCTTCTTGGACTCCTCCCAGACCCAACATGACTTCTGCCAACTCATGGGAAGAGCCAACTGGCTTCTCTTTTCCTGGGCCTGCATAATTAATTTATTTTCTGATGCTAGGATCAAACCCAGGGCCTTGAACATGCAGGGTAGGTTCTACCACTGAGCTACATACACTTCTGATTTGGTATATTTTGAAGATTTAACATGCTGAAGGGAACAGCTAGAAAGAATGACCACCAACTGAGTTGGGGACAAATTTAGGCTGGGCAGAAATGAGAAGTACAGCTTACACGTGCTGCATTTGAGATGTTTATTAAACACAGATGCAGTGCAGAATAAGCAGATAAATGTAAAAGTCCAGATGGAGTTCAGAAGGCTAAGCTGGAGACATAAAATTAAGAGTCTTAGCTGGGCGCGGTGGCACACACTGTAACCACATCACACTGGGAGGTTGATGCAGGAGGACTGCTACTTCACAGCTAGCCTGCATCTTACGAGACCCTGACACAAAATAAAAAGTAAAATCTGGGGATGTAGCTCAGTGTGAAGGGCTTGGGTTCAATCTCCAGTGCTGCCAGAATACTGATGATGATGGTGGTGATGGTGATGATGGTGGTGGTGGTGATGAGGGTGGGGGTGGGGTGATGGTGGTGG